>ML991866.1:0-79313 GCA_010094025.1 Viridothelium virens | reverse complement strand
CCTCACTCGCACTCCCATCTCCACCTAACCCCACCACCCTCTCACCCCTCTCCCAAGCCCCCTTCACCCTCCCAACCACCCCTCCCTCCTCCTGCCCCTCCCCTCCCACCTCCCCATTCTCCCTACACGACCTCCTCAACCGCCTCACCATCCCCTCCCTCGTATCCACGTGCGGGAAGAGCGGCGGCCGGAACACGCCCCCCGCGCCGTAGGTCGGGGGCGGTACGGCGGCCGACTCCTGGCCGGGGATGTGGCGCGGCCGGTTGACGAAGTAGAGGGTGGAGCCGAGGAGGAGGGTGGTGGCGGCGGTGTAGGTGAGGGCGCGGAGGGCGCGGGAGGGGGGCCGGGGGGTTGAAGCCATTGTTGTGGGGGGAGGTGCAGGTAGGGTTTGAGGATGAGGATGAGGGGTTTAGGTCTTTTGGTCGGCGAGGACACGAGGGAGGGGGTTCGAGGTTTGGGACGGAGAGGGAAGAAGGGAAAAGGAGTCGAGTGGTGTAGAGAAGGACGGCTGGCGAGGGATCGAGAGAGGGAGAGAGAAGGAGCGCCGTGGGTTCGAGATCGTTGACGTCGAGATGGAAGACTGGTTGGTTCTGAGGGGATCTGGAGAGCTGGGGAAAGCCCTCGCCAACAACAAGGGGATGCGTATATGCGATGTGAGGCGCGTTAGAAGGGACTCAATTTCGAAGGCTTGGCACAGAGGTAGTAAATATAGGATGAATGGGAAATTTGAGGTCGAAGCTGGTGGAGTCTCGAATCACATGTCAGTTTGTCGTCAACGCTGCTGCATAGGCTTTTCCTGGACCATGCTACTTTACCTCTCAAAAAAATGACGGCTCCATTGGAAGGATTGCTCGCGATGCACAGAGTCAGCAATAGACTTCTGGCTCAATGCAATGGTCGATGGTCAATGTAGAAAATAATTTAGGTATGTAGTGTGGGGAGGGGGTCATGCAATCTAATAGCTTGAGATCTTTTTTCCAGATCGAAAGTGTTAGGGACTCGGATTACCAGCTTCGGTGCACCAAAACTCCGCCAATCAATTTTCAGCAATCTGCACCTGGGCAAAACGGCTGCACGACAAAGATTCCCGCTTCTACGGATAATTTGCCATGTGCCATTCCGGCTGAGTTAAGATCTCCCACGAGCGCGTGGTAGCATCTCAGTAGTAGCGCAGGAGTAAAATGCTTGTCGTACGTGACGTTCCGAAAGCGGCTCACTGAAGTCTACAGAAGTCCACTAACATTGTCACCACTAGTGCAATTTAGAGTTTGAGTATTGCTCAATTCATGTTCATCGTTATCTTCATCGTCCGTACTATCGCTAGTCGGAATGTATCAAAAAGAACAGCAAATGAATTGTACCCATTCAGGCTCCAACGCTCCCGGATGAAAAGAAAAGGAAGACTGCCTCGCTGGGCAAAAAAGCCACCCGCTCAGCTCTAATGATCATGATGGAATAAGCCAGGCTGCCAGTTGAAAATGCTCATATGCGTCGTTGGGTCCCAAGTCCTGCTGTATTTGTACACACACACATACACGCACACGACACATTAAACTCCTCGCAATGATTTGATGAGGGGGGAGAGAAGCCAAGCTTTTCAGTCCCTTGAATTGTGCATATCTCCTTTACCCAATGCATGCGGATTACGTTTTAGGGTATCCGGATAAGTCAGAAAGGTATCAAATTAATCGAGCTCCATCTGCGTATCTTCTTCCTTCAGCACGTCCTCCTGGCTCGATAGACCGTGCATGCTCTTCTTTTTCCATCCCAGTATACTCAACCCCTTCTTCCATGCATTCCCGTCGCGGCTATTGCGAGGGCTTTGACTTCCCGATGGTTGAGGGCCAAGGTTGGGAGGGCTCACGTCCCCTCCGCCTCCACCATCGTACTCGCTCGTAGGAGGCGTTGTGGGAGGCGTCATGAGATCTCCCGACGGAAACGGCGAGTCACCGCTATCGTCTGTCGACTCTGCGGGGGTTCCCGCAGCAGCGGAAGTGCTGCCGGATGAGGAGACTGAGCTAACCTGGGTAGTCCGTGCCACGGTCGGAGATAGCCGATGGATGGACGCTGTGACCCCGGAGGATGGCGGAGCCGAGATATGTCGAGAAGAAGAGAATACGTTTCGAGAAGTCATCTGAGGCGATTGGGAGGAGTCCCGTGCAGATGCTGGGGGTGGCGTAGTGCGTCTTCGCGAGGAGAAGCGATGGGTTGTAGATGTACTGGAGCGGGTGAGATTTTCTTCCGACGGATTGTTGTATGTTGAGAGACTCGTACTTGAGCTACTCAGTCGTGCAGTGTGCTCCTCAAAGCTGTTGAGAAAAGGGTATAGGACAGACTCTTCCATAAGCTCATTGATCTTGGCGACTGCAAGATCTAATGATTCGGGAGGCGGTGGTATCGAATGGTTAGGTAGATTGAGAATATCGTCACGAACGTCCGAAGGCAGATTGACTTCGCGTTCTCCACTGGGTCTTATATATGCTTCGAGTAACCTCGACCACAGCATGCGTAAATATTCGCATTCGTGGCTCTCTGGCTGTATCACTCCCCCAGGTGGGCGAGTCAACATTTTGTGATAGTGCTTCCGGTACCGTCCCGCGTCCATTGTGAATTCCAACGTTTCGAGACAGTGGTTCTGGGACAGGTATGCCATGAAGGCACTTAGCGTCCATGGTGGAGGTGCAGTGTTTGCCAAAATATCTGCCAAGCGTGGTCTCATCGGGCAATACGGTCCTGAGGCTGATGACGAATCTTGCTCAGGAATGGCGACACTCAATGGTCTTTCAGTGCGGCCAGCATCGCCTCCAGCAGACATGATCTCCGTGGCAGATTCCTCGGTCGGCGACGAGCAACGAGTCGAAGATTCGGAGGGAGATGGAGAATGGAGAGATAGCGGAGGTGAAGGAGGTTTGCCTCGAAAGTTCATCACGCTTTTCCACGTCCCCTTGCGCTTTCCTCCCAGCGACGACCGACGACCCTCAGGCTGGCGGGTCACCGGAATTTGGTGCCGCAAGGTTGAGGTGCCCGTAATTGTCGCCAGCTTGACTGTGTGGTGAGTATGCGGGGTAATGTTACTGCGGCGTGAGGGTTTTGAGGCCTCGACTTCCGCAGCAACACCCGCTGGTTTTTTTAGATATGTGATTCAAAGATGACTGATGTTTTGGTGGAGGTTGTGTGTTTGCTGGCAGTGATTCGCTCACGCAGAGGCGAGTTGGGATACGGAGGAGGCGCTTGTGTGCAACGAAAACGGCTTGGAAAGTGCCGCTGTAGTACAGGGTGGGAATGTGTTCCAGGTATGCGGGTCTGCGCGCCAGAGTGCTTCCTGCAGCAGTGTAACTTTCTGGTGTGACTTTTGAATGCCAAACCCCCGGCGATCGGCAGTTTATGTGCAAAATCCAAGTCAGACGTCAGGAGGTGATAGGAGCCGATCGACTGGCACAAAGGGCGTCTGTCAGGTACGGTGTCTTTGTCCGATGCGGGTGGAGGAAGATCTGGCGAAGTGGCTGTTCGAAGACGGCGAAGGGGGGGGTAAAGAAAGGGATGAAAGTCGTGACGGGAAGGTGACACGGACAGGACACGGAGAGCACGGAGAGAGGACCCAGGGACGAGAGAGAGTCGCAATCACTTTTTGCAGGTACAGGCACTAGGCAAGGCAGAGGAGCGAGGAGAGGAAGTTGGGGGAGGAGCCGGGATTAGCTGGAGAAAAAGAAGCAGCATGAAGCAGCAGCCAAATGACGACCGTTAGACGGCGCATGCGGGCGGCGCTGGCAGGGGTTATCACTTGGATCAACTTGGGTCAACTTGGATCTTTGGGCGTGGATTCGGCGCTCATATGGAAGATTCGTGAGCGTCGTCGCGCTCTGCCCTCAATCCAATAATCCCAACGGCGACGGGCCAACACTCGAACACCGTCGTCAGGACCGCTGATGAGGAAAAGCGGAGCGTCTGGCCGTAGCAACCTATGAGACACAGGCGACGGCGCAATCCTGACCTTCCTACCCATCCCTCCGTTCGGGGGCACAGGCTTCTCTCAGATGGCACAGACAACGGTGCGGTCCCACGCCTTACTGCTTGCGACCTAGACCTTGCGTAAGGTCCCCACTGCCATTCCACTCGCATTCAGGAGCCAGCCTTAGAGAAGCGCTAGAAGCCTGTAAGAAGGCATTAGTGTTTTTTAGTGTTACGCCGCAGACGCGACTCATGCGCCCTGCGCCAATCATCGACCGCCTCCCAGACTCCTCCTCCGCCTGCCAAGCCTGGTTGGCAGTGGGCGCAGTCACCGTCCCTTTCAACCTGTTTGCTGTGGTGTTGCCTCTGCCCGTGCGCGACCCGGATAATGACAGATGTCCAACACTTCGGTCTCATTCTCGAACGAAGCGTCCAAAATGCCCCCCAATGCTCCCGTCTCTGAGCCACGCTCGTGTGCAATTTTTACATGCTCAGGGGCTTGCCCCTATTTCGGAACCCACTCACGTGTTCGCGCGAGAAGAAAAAAAATGGGAAGAAAATTTTTCTGGCTTCTACGAGGCGGCAACATGGCGTCTTGTCCGCTGACGCCATCGCAGATTTACTCCACTCTGTTCCGACAAGTCAGAGTCGTGGCGAGTCGCCTGGCTTGGACAATGTCAGCGCCATCATGCCCGCTTGAACTCGTGATTGTCACAGATCTGTACAGAAAGAGCGGCAGTCGGCGGAGGTGGAGCGTCAGAACGGATGCGTCAAGCCGCAGATAGATAAACCCCGCTTGGAAATCAAACGCTTGCTCCCTCTCCAATCGGTCTTGGCATCTTGTTTTAATGTAAGGTTTGGTTTAGTATCATGATGGTTCAATACCCGTCGCTTTGTCGATCGCTGCATGCCGATGCAAACCCCGTGTCGGCATACCGTTCTCTCTCCAAAGGCAGGTCGTCACAGGAGACCGAGTAATGGAATGCTAGTCTATTTCATTATTTCTTTGTCCCAAGATGCCAAGATCGTTTCCTTAGTTGTGGGAGACGAAGCAGGCGTCAAAACACAACTCTTGCCGGGGTGGATCCATCCGGCACCCCACGTTGCTTGGAGAGTTTCAGCATCTTGCCATCGCAGTCGCAGAGCTCCCCCAACACTCCACAACACCAGTTATGCTCGCTCAACAAATGTAACATGCGATTGCAGTCATCCAATTGCCACCGATGACGAACCCTCAGCAGTAAAGCAGACTAGAAAACTGGCCACGACTGGGTACTTTACTTGGTAGGGAGGTATTCGCCAATGACCTCTCGGCACGTGAGTGATCCCGGCTCGGGGATGCGTGCCTCGCCGATCGGCGATCAGCGCCGTCTATCAAAGCTTCCACGCTAATGTATCGAAGTTCCATACAACTTCTCGAAGATTACTGTTTACGGCAGCAGACTGGCATCTTCTCCACACACCAGTGACATCGTCGACCACAGTAGCGAGGCGAGGTGGGTCGATCATGATGATACGACGCACCTTCAGGGGCTATCATCACACCGAAAGCAGCACAGAATTATGCTCAGACCAAGCGTCATCAGGGTTCGCGATATTGGATGACCATTCATTCGGAGAATTCCAATACTTAGGCCTATCACATAGAGCCCATTTTCGATTTCTCCCCTCAAAACGTAGAAGCAGAGAATTTTATCTATCCTAAACCGTCACTATAGTGGCGATCTATTGACACTACTCCACGTGTTCACGGCATTTCCGATTTTTTCAATGTCACCCAACCAACTCCGCGACCTCGCTATTTCCCACCTCCATTGGTTTGGTTCATTGACCCACTTATTTAATTTGTGCAGTTTTCAAAAAAGGCCCTGCGAGACATAGGGGGTTGAGGAATAGGAGGCCAGCGTTAGGATATAGCAGGGAAATACATTTCAATTTACGGACCATTCAGGTATATGTCGTCCAGTATATGGTTACTTGCGAACCCTTGCTAAATTTTAAGCTGTTGCATCGTACACCATAAGCTCTTTCCTCTTGAACAACCCTACTAAAGTTTATTTCTACGTCCAAACCCAATGTGCTGGTTTTCAAACTTGAACTCAGTTTGCTGAGGTGAGCTCCTATCGTTTCATGCTCGAGTTGGAAGCTCAGGTCCTTTTCTTGCTCTCCTTGCTCCTTGCTTCTTTCTGCGTTGCATATGTAAGGCGTTGCTATTTACTCCAAAGCTAAGAGAACAACAGCTTCCCCGTATGTTTCTCTTTTTTCATCTTCATTTCAAAATTAGCAGCGGTCTTTGAATTATATCCGATTGAATGTAGGCTTTACTTGGAAGACCTGCACGAAATGCAAATACATGATTTCAACATGGAGCCTGTACCATGAAGAACAAGGATTTCAGAGCAGCATAGTCCAAACCCGCCAAGCATGAATCACAGTTGGAAAAATACGGATGGACATGGTAGCACCAAAACAGCATACTTTCCATAGAGAAGACAGGTCAGCAAGTTCCGCAGTATGTCAGCATGGCTTGACTGCAACTTTCAATGGCCTGCAAGCACAACATGGGAGTTACTTAAACGACAGCATATTCGTGCCAGCAACTGCCAGCATGTCACGGATCGATCAATGGAGTTACTAGGCAGTGCTTAGATAATGCCAGGTAAGTCCGACCCATGTCCGCGCAGTGTGTAAATATACAGAAACCGAATCCAGTACGGCGCTGGATGCAATCGGATATTTGCTAAGACTTGCGTCTTCATGTGAACCTCAGCTGCAGCGGCCAACATTTGTCGACTTGTCTCTGAGAATGTAGCTGCTCGAACGTCTTATCATTGCCATAGTGATAGAACGTTCTCTCATTTCAGACATGGCAAGCATCTGCAGAGCTCAGAGAGCAGGCTTAGCTTTCTGTGTACCTCCAAATCTCCGCTTGGTGTTGAGAGCGAGGATAACCTGATGCGATAAACAAAGAATTTCCATTTTCTCGTCATATATCGTGCCATCAAGCTATAACCTTTCCCCCTTTAACATTCCTCCTGCAGCGCTTGGGAACTTCCACTTCACTCCTCCCTTGGAAAGTCTTCGCTTGAACTCGATAATAATTGTGACTGTGCTGTTAAATATCGTCGCCCTTGCTGCGTCCTTTAGCGAACTCGTCATCTCGGCGGTGATATCCAGACTCCTTTCCGTCCATTGTTTGATGTACTTAAAATTCTTGCGGCTGTTACATAAGCCGCCATTGCAAAGAAGCGTGTGTGATATGGAGGGCATACAGTCAGTCATCGTGATCAGGTAGGTAGAGTCCATACACTCCTCGCCCATGAATATGTTCCACACATCACAGTTACCATCGAAAGAAAGCCAGTGCATAGATTTAGTACCAGCTAATGGCGCATAAAGGGGATGACCTCTCTAGCGAGGTGTGCTAGTACTCAGTACTCATAGAGATGCTGTGCAATAACTTTTCCAAAGTCGGGCACCGGTTTGGACGGGGGACACGAGGTCCAATCGGTGCAATGAGTCGGCCCGGTAAGCTTATCGAAATTGACCGGATTCGCCAGCGCCATGACGCTGATCTGCTTTGGTTGCGATAGTTGTAATTGGAGGGTACTCGTGACTGCGCCGAGTTTCCGAGCGACCACGCTAATGGCACTGTCTTCTAGCTCGCATAGACGGAGGAAATCGAGAATGGAGTGTAAGAATGTCCGTTAACGACATGGTGAACAGGGGCGACTACGCGACCACTATGCAGATTTAGGATAAGTCGAAGGTCAGCGTCACGGAAAAAGGGTTACCATGATAAAAATGGCGTATTGGGACGCACGGTCCTGTCCCTGTGCCAGGAGAAAGAGTAAGTGTGAGACGGCGTTTGCTCGAGCTTGATCCGGTCTGTGAGGATGCACATCACGACGTTGATGGTCGTGGTGGTAACAGTCTTTCTTCAGGGTCGCCAATATAGGCACAGAGCCGATCGTTGCTGACGAGCGAAGGGAATAGGTTGGGGCCTGTTTCATTCTGTCCCTTCGGTGAGCATATAAAATCTTGACGCTGCAAAAAGTTGGCACGTCGACAATGGCAGCTGTAGGGGTGGGAGCTCGACTCTTGGCAATAGGCGAAGAGTTTCGGAGAAGTAGACGCTACATCCATATTTGCACAGCCTCGGTGTTGATTGTCATTGGTGTAATTAAGCAATTGATGAACTGATCGAAGGAGGGGTAATCAAGCGCGGCGCAGCTTTGACTGGGGTAGTTGATGTCGAAATAGCCAAGCACGCGAAGGTGCGAATTTGTAAATATGTGGATCCAATCCAACTTATATCTTGAGACATTCGCGACGAAACAATCCAGATATAATATCTCAACCTTCTGGAGACGATAGAATCATAACTCGAGACGTGCTTATATGTCATGGATATCGATATATTGGTACTGACCCAATATGTTCACTCTAACTTCCATTCAGCGCTCCTATTTTGATGAGCTCAACCCGTCGACTATTTCATCAACAAGCCTACCCGTCATCTCCAGCCCCGGATCATGGTCTGGGTTAACCTCGGCAATACTGAGTGCCAAGGACTTTTTACTCTTTAGAAAGACCTTGACCGCAGCCATGGTTTCCTCAAACCCAAGTCCTGTCCAGTTTGACACATTGCATAATGGGAACTGGCCGGGATCAATGACATCGACGTCGAGATGGACCACAATGTAATCGACCCGCTCTTCCAGCCAACGTAGCGCAGCTTGGGCGCTCTCTACCGGCGCTCGCTGCACCGATTGAGAAGTAACCACCCGAAAGTTGTTATCAAACAGGTAGCCCAGATGGTCCCGCTTGTTGGCCTCGGAATTGATATTAAGGCCAAAGAGCACGATGTTGCTATTGTCGACGACTCCGGTTCCGTCCTGCCGACAGAAGGTTTTCATGCTGTCCAGTGCCCCGTCACGCAACGTCAGGTGCGTAAGCGTCATCCCAGCAATGTTTCCCGACGAGTTCGGCTCGGTAGGCGTATGTAGATCGCAGTCAGCGTCCACATATATGATGCCGACCCGTTTTGAGGTTCCATTCAAACTTCGCCAGTAAGCCGATAGAATCGCAGGGCAGTAAAGGCATTCGCCAGCTAAGATTATCTGGAAGGCGGGTGATATCCCGTATGCCAAGATTGTGGCGATTCTGTCCGAGACTAGTTTGCAAGCCTCGACAGTGCGGACTTCATTGCGGGCACCATTGGGTTCTCGAGTGGATGCCACCCAGCCGGCGGAAGCATCTGAGAGGGCACTGAACTCCTTCACATGATGCCCAGCCTCTCTAAGTTTCTTTTGCAGTCCTTTAGACTGGAAAGCAGCAGGAGCTCTCGACTTGCCCGCATAGATAGAACCAATGTCCGAGGGTACATTGATGATATTGATGACCTTAGATGATATTGATGACCTTAGATGCCATACTAAGAGCGTGTTACGCTCGCGGCTCGCCTTCGCGTATCCGCAGTGAGCTATGGATGTTTTGACGGTGCATTCTGTCTGTTAGCTGTGTGCAAGCTCTGCATTTCCATCTTGTACGTAGAAGGGAGTCGAGATGGATCAACGGTGTGGGAAATTAAGAATGCCAGCGCGTCTCCAGGTAGATGAATCTGATCTGACAGACCAAAAATAGCAACATGCTCGTCCGCACTGCCTGCATGCGTACCCCTCAGAACGCCTAGAATAGATTTAAAGCAGAAAAACAAGGTAGTTGAAGTAATCTCAGTAGGATAAAGCAGCGTGACCTGGACAGAGGGTGAAAGGCTAAGTCAAAGTTGAACAAGGCATGCTCTTATGAAGACACGATATGACAATAACCAAAGAAGGCTGTGAGGGAGGCGAGTTAAATCTTGTGATTGGTTACTTTTCACATACATTGATTCAGTCAGTCGCACGGAGTACGAGGCATCGTTAACTTTTAGGACTTTTCCTCTCCCTAGAGCTCTCCTCTTGCTCTAGCCCTTTGACAAGCTCAACCTCGTGCCCGGCCTTGTCTCCAGTACCGCAGTATCCAAGTCCCACCCTTTCCTTTTCATCTCTATCACATACAATTGCCAGCTCATTTCAGTTCGCTGTTGGGCACGTTTCATGAGCGCTTCTAAACTCAGTCCGTCCCCCATCACAGTTTGCGTCTCAGCAATCTGTGATTTTCCTTGTACCTTATCCTCAATCGCTATTCCCTTCGCCATCGCTGCCAAGACCAGCGCCTGCATCCATGCTCGCAGTTGCTGCCATGGCTCGCATCTTTCTCCAAGCGTGACATACGCCGTTGATTCCCGCCGATCCCACCACAGCGAATAATTGTCTCTCATACAGCACTGCCATTCCTGCTCTTTCAAGAGGTCGTCTCCCCCATTTGTGATCTTCATACACCCCGTCTTCCTGTCTCTCGTGCCCATCTTCTCAAGGAGCGTCCCCAATTTCACACCGATCCTTGCCGAACCAAGCTTCCGGCCGTCATGCCAGCGTAGTACCCCATCTTCTTCAAATACTTTCTCACGCTCCGCTACTTCACCGGGATCGAGGACCTTTCCAGTCACGAGCAGATGCGAGAAGAGGATATTAGCACGCTGTCGATTAAGCGAAGTCATGGTGACGGCACGGACAGCGAGGTAATTAGTTGTGAGATGAATTGCCAGCAATGAGAGCAACGCAATCCAAGTCGCAAGGGGTGAGGTGATCACGCGTACAACCAGAGTCCCCGTCAGCATGCCCAACAGTGAGATCACTGTCTCCTGGCTCGCATCTTTCTATCCCGTGAATTAGCATTCAAGCACATCCAGGCCACTTACACCTCGCAGAAATGTAGAAATAGTAAAGCGCGGAGTTTTTACCCTCCGCCCAAGAAAATGTCCCACTCACCGCATTCAACTCCCCGACATCCGCCCCCCTCGCAAACTTCGCACTCAAACTCGCCTTCGCCCCTCCCGCCAACACCCCACATCCCGCCCGCAAACAGCTCGCCGCGCACAACACCATCCACCTCCCACCCCACGCGATCCCCATCCAACCTGCTCCTCCCCCTTCTCCGCCTCCTCCAGTCCCGCTCCCCATGCCCCAGCTAAACGCCATCGGCACCGCGGGGCTCAAGAGATCGAGCACCATGCCCGCGTCGTTGAGCAGGTCCGCCATGAGCCGGTAGCGCTTGCATTCGGGCGCGAGGGCGGTGCCGAGACGGTGGGCGAGGAGGATGGTGCAGAGGCGGGAGACGGCGTCGGTGGTGGTGGAGAGGAGAAGGGCGGTCGTGGGGGTGGTGGTTGGGTCGCCGACGCCGACGCCTGGGTTGAGTGGATTGATTAGATTGGGTGGTGGGGTATAGGGAGGGAGTGTGGAAGAGGCGGATCTGAGGGAGGAAAGGGGATTGGGGGAAAGGGTAGGTGGAGTGCTCACCTTCGAGGACAGCGCGGGAGGAGAGAAGGCCGGCTATGGAGCTTGAGAAGGCTTGGAGGGAATCCTAGGATGTGGAATTCGGTATGAGTATTCGGACTTGTGTGCACGCAGCTTGAGAGGAGATTCGGAGAGTAGGATTGAAGAGGGCAGGAACTATAACTAACGTAGATTTGATACCTATGATGGTCGGTAGTCAGCAGACCCGTCCGTATGGAAGCAGAGCAGAGTCATAGCGATTGAAGACAGAGGATTGCGTACTTTAGATAATCGTCCGTGACGCTATGAGGATATCCAGCTGGTAAAAAAACATCCAGGACATAAGTCTGTAACCACGACTTCGTCGCCGCTTTTGAGAGCTGGAAGAGTAGTCATGTAAGCGCCGATTTTCTAGTAAAGACATATCGAGAACAGCGTATGAAGATACAGCAAACAGACTAACAGCTCATCACATGAAATCCTAACTTATAATAAGGCATAGTTGAAAGAGGCAGAGGTCGCAAGGAAGAGGAAACACCAAGAAAGAACACCCGGTTCGCCCACTGGGCGTTATTGAATGAATGGATTCAGAACAAAGACGGAAAGCTTGCGAGCCCTATACTAACCACAACATCTATCCTAGCATCCCTCTTCTCCTTACCTCCGTCCGGTGCAACCCCGGAAGAAGGCACTTGTACATATGTCGCCGTAAGGCGGCCTGCCTCGTCAACTTCGCAAATCTCGGTGATGCCGGTGATGCTCTTCTTTCTTGACATAGTGCAATCGATGTTCCAAGCAGGAATGGGAGTATCGAGTACTTTGATGGATCAAGTAAACATTGTGAGAAGTTGGAGTTTGAGGTCACGCGAGCAATGTTTTGTGGCTTGAGGGGAGGTTTTCAGCTCTCCATAAGTAGAGTAAACCATGCGTAATACCAACAGTAGCTACGGAGCTTGTATATTGAAGAGAAATTATACTGTTGACAATACTACTTTCCCTTATTTTGTGAGGTTTAAAAGTGCGTTGCTAGCCTTATACATTCGGATAGCTCTACATTACAGGCATGGTTAGTGAACAAACTGATGTGGTATCCCTAAATGCATATTGCTGAATCAGATCCATCACTCCATTCATCGATCCATCCGTGTACCTCGTCACTTTTCCCCGATTATGTCCTTCGTGACCTCACCTTTGATCTAGTTCTTGATGTAAAACACGCCCGCTCATATATACCCCAAACACGAAATATACTGTATTTCTCATGAGGGACAGCCAGCGCCTGGATAGCCTCAAACGTGAATGCCGTCCGTCGGGCGCCAGTCAAACGGCTCAGTGCATTGGGTCTTGTCCCAGAATGACGCCTTGAACGGTCGAAAACAGCAGAGGTGAAAATGGGTTGACCCTTGACCGCCAACAACAAAAGGTACAATGGACATCGCAGACAAACCTAAAATTTGGTATACAACTTGCTTGTTTCTCACCCTTTCACTTGTTTGTCATTTCATTCCTCGTCTTCTCCACTCGCCTCGCACCCTCGAGGAGCAAACTCTCACCACCCACTCATCTCCAATCTCTCTCCCTCCTTTCCCCTAACCCAAAATTCCCAGAGTATACTTCGTGTTCTCACCCCACAAATGTACTTCCCACCAACGGCCCGATCAACCTCGTCCGCTTCCCATGCGCCTTCCTCCTCGCCTCCCTCATCTCCGCAAACAACTCCGGATTGATGCCCTTCTTCCTCAACTTCGCAATCTCCTTCTCGCTCAACGCCTCCACCGGATGCCTGCCCCCGGGCCACGACGACCCGCCACTCCCACTCCACGAGCTCGCGCTGCTACTACTGCGGTGCGCGCTACCGCGAGAGCTGGAGTTCGACGGGCGAAACGGCAGCGTCGCGTCGCCGGGCTTGGAGTTCGATCTGGGTTTAGTGGACGGCTCGGGCAGGTCAGGCGCGTCGTACGGCTCGAGGGCCTCGGTGTCGATGGAGACGCGGGAGGCGTTGTCGGCTTCGAAGGGGTCGGGGAAGGCGCCGGGCGAGAACTCGAGGTCGGGCGAGCGGGAGACGCGCGAGTGCACGCCGAAGCTGTGGCTGTTGGGTTCTTGGGTTGGCGAGAGCGAGAACGGGGTTTGAGAGGGGTGGGCGGCGGGGCTGGTGATGGCGGGGCTTTGGTGCTCGCTGTGCTGTTCGAAGCTGACGCGTTTGACGATGCGCGGACGGCGTCGGGTGGGGATGGAGGGAGGCGCGGCGGATTCGGAGTCGGAGGAGTCGTTTGCGTCGAGGGGGAGTAAGGATTCTATGGGTGGATGTCGGCGGGATGGGACGGTGGGAGAAGGTGCGGGATCGGAAACTGGTTCGGGATTATGTGGTGGTGTGACTGCGGCAAGGCTATCTCGAGGTGATGCACTGGGTATAGTTTCTAGGGTTGGCTCTTTGGCACGAGCATATCTGGAGAGGGGTGGACGGATGTTGAGAGGTCGAGGAGCGGCACTGGAGGTCGAGGAAATCGAGGTGAAAGAATCCGATGCAAATGCTGCAGGCCGTGATTTTGGAGGACTGAGATGTGCTGCGGGTTTGCTAGGTGCAGGCGCCATGGTGTACGAGGCTGTGCTCGAGTTTGCGCTCGAGTTTGCGCTCGAGTTTGTGCTCGAGTTTACACTCGAGTCTGTATTCGAGGTACGTTCGGTAGATGAGGTGGGAGGATTGCTCTCATAAGAGTCGTCAGTGGGTTCTGTTGTACCCATTGACTCGTCTAAACTATCCTCAGCTTCATCCTCTTCCTCATCGTCGTCTTCTATCCGTAAATGTGGTCTGTACAGCGGTTTCTCCCCATCGTCATCATCGCTTATACGAATGTGTGGTAGGTATCTAGTCTTGGGCTCTGGCCTGTGTTTCTGTAGCTTTGGCGGAGAAGGTTCAAGATCAAGGTCGAAACTGGGGGGCTCGCGTAGGTCATGACTTATTGACTGAGAACGGGCTGGTGCGATGGGCCGGGAGAAATTGGTTGTGCGTGGTCGGTCTGCAAGCCCTTCGGTCGTGTTCGGTCTCACCAATCCAGGTCGCGACATGCTGATTGTGGCGAAGAATTGACAAAGTCAATTGAGCAAGAGTACCAGTATTGGGTGCTGTGAACGCAAGTATAGTTCAGTTGCATTAGGACCGGTGTACAGCAGGGTTGCGGCTAGGAGCTTGGAGCAGTGGTTCCATGACGGGTTGACTCGAATGGACTTGAGTTGACTCGAGAGCAAGCCACTGAGGTAGCTCGCTATGGCCCTAAGGTGCAAATTAATGCTACCGGAGTTCCTTTTTTACCCGTCGAGTCTGCTGGCTCAGTAACAACACTGCAAGGGCAACCGCGACAAGCTCGGCCTCTGACATCATGTTTGTGCAGAGGACGACATCATTGGTGCGATACCATCTGTCAAATCGCCCCGTCCTGAAACTCAAGCCCTATCGGGAAGATTGCATCACTAGCTGAATCTTACGGTGCCCTTTCCGCCTCCGGCTACTTTGAAGAGAAAGCTCTTTGACCCGAAGCTCAAGGGTTGCCATTCAGATGGGACATTCGGACCGCAGTCGCCTCGACTTACTCACGCTTTCAGCCTTCTTCAGAAGAACGAATTTTCCGATCAAAACCAAGGGACGCACAGCATCCATAGCGTGGCTTCGTGTTCGTAGAAATGCGGCTGGTCTCGTCATAATCCATGCCGCGTGCGTTGGCACGGCAAGCCAGATCTTATGCAAGGGTACAGTACATCACGACCCTGAAGATCTGGTATAGCGGGAAAGATCTAAGGCTAGACCTCAATCAGTTGTAGTTGAGTAGCTGATTAAACATCTCTCGTTGATGAAGCTCGCCAGTACATATGAGCAAATGGTATCAAACGCCAGACTGCAGATAGACCCATTTCCCACAGAAAGCCAACCCGTTCCTCCATCTATGTTCGTCCCGAGAGTCCATAATGAATGATGTCCAGCCGTTATTAAACAGGCAATCGATTCCTAGCATCTGGTATCTTGATGTCCCAACGACCGAGATACACGCAATAGGAAACAAAGATGGAAATTCGTACCCCAGGAATGAAATGCGGCGTATGTACCATACCATGCCATGCCATGTGT
This sequence comes from Viridothelium virens, assembly GCA_010094025.1. Lineage (NCBI taxonomy): Eukaryota > Fungi > Ascomycota > Dothideomycetes > Trypetheliales > Trypetheliaceae > Viridothelium > Viridothelium virens. Next base: position 63,866 of record ML991866.1, on the reverse strand, counting down.
ATGCGTGCCTGAGAGGAGCATGTTCACATCATACATGATTTATCGTCCCTCATAATCACTCGCCCATTCATTCCCACTCCACGTTGTCGCCCCCACCTGCTGCCCAACATACCCCGCCTCGCCTTCATCTTCGTAGTACTCACCCCCAGAACTCGCCTCGAAGCTACTCCGCCCCGAGAGATCATCTTCCGCTCCCGCCGGCCCATCCCAATTCATACCCGCCAGCGCAGGATACTGCTGCAAGATAGCCGCAGGCAAGAACGCCGGCATGCGGGGCTGCTGCGGTCCCGGCATCGCACCGGGCTGCAGCATACCCATCTGGCTCGGGTCAGGCTGCTGGTGCGCCTGCTGCTGCTCCATCCAGTTGCGCTGCCGCTCCTGCGCTTCCTCATCCAGGAGCGGCTTGATGCAGACGCGTCCCGCCTCGCTGCGGAAGTGGCGGCCCAGCGCGTCGGCGCGCGCGAACCGCCGGCCGCAGCCCCAGTGCGTGCCGCCTTTGAGGGTGCCGCGGCAGACGAACTTCTTCTCGCCGGAGTGCAGGCCCTCGTGGCGCTTGCGGTCGTGTTGGCGCGCGAACGCTTTGCCGCAGATGGTGCAGACGAAGGGCCGTTCGTCGGTGTGGGTGCGGAGGTGCGAGCGGAGGTTGTAGGCGCGGGTGAAGCGCTTGGGGCAGAGGTTGCATTGGAAGGTGGCCGGGTGTTTTTGGGTGCGCTTGGCGTTGTTGGCGTCGACGGAGGAGCCCGGGCGAGCGGGGTCGGCAAGGTCAAGAATGCGTTCGCGATGAGGCGACGAGCTGCGGCGGGCAGAAATGCCATCGCCTCCAGGGGATGATGCACGGGAAGAAGGGTTCGAGGGGCTGCCAAAGGTTGGGGCAAAGTTACCTGGTGATAGCGCGGAGTCCATTCCGGCCAAGGGCGGTTGGAGAGAAGGAGATCGAGGGCGGACACCTGCAGGGCTGGCTGATCGAGAATGCGCACCATATGGATCTGAACGAGCGCGGTGACGGTTCATACGATTCCGTTGAGCTAATATCGATTAGTTGAACGTATTTAGATGAGAAAAGCGACTACTCACATCGATCAGGCGGGCTAAGGGCGTTGACACCGTCAAAAGTCCTATTCGGCTCGAAGCTGGGCTGCTTGGACGGAGGTGCGTAGTCAATGCTAATTTCTGGGGGCGACATCTGGTCTGCTTGCCCAATATCGTTCAATCCATTGCGCTGATTTAGCGCAGGAAATGCCTCTTGACTCTGGGCAAAGAAGCCCAAGTTGTTCTGACCAGACATTTGGTCGTTCATAGCTGACATGCCAAAGTCATTCCCGGCTGTAAAAGGAGGCAGAGGTTGTTGTTGAGGCATCAGAGCAGGACTGTGGTGGGGACTAATATGTGGCGGTTGTGTCTGACTATCGGAAAGTGAAAATTGGTCGAAGCTCAAGGCGTTGTTGAACATGGCAGGATCCTGTTCAGATGTAAGGAGGGGTGAAGCGTGCTCGTCAAAGGTTTCGTTGTTGCCTAGGTATGGTGAAGGGTGGGCGGACGATGAAACGTCAGAATATGTATCTGAGGGTGCTCTTCGATGCCCTTGAAATTGTACCCCGCCCGCCCAGTCCTTTTCCTGGCCTTGTGAATATGCTGCACTCGCTGGATCTAATGACGACTGTCTTGAGTGACCGGGTCGGTGAAAACGTCCTTGAACCAGAGCAGGAGAATACGAGCTTGGACTGCTTCCAGAGTGCTGGCGCATATCAGCTTGAAGCATATGAGGTGGGGTCGGCGCGCTTCCGTGAGCAGTCGCCATAGAATCTAGATTGTTGGAAGGGCCAAGCCCTTGGTCCGGATTTTGCTGCGAATCCAACAGAACTGGATCCACGAGCAACGATGTATCGATTGATTGTCCCTGATTGCTCTCGGTAGTTGGGAAGAATTGGGATTCAAAGTGAGCGTTGTTGCCCGATAGGCCACTCTGGTTGAGTAGGTCCGGAGATAGGCTATTGCCTTGATGCCCCAATGTTGTGTTTCCGTCGTCAGGGGATGAGAGCGAATTGGCGGAGAGGAAATTGGTATTCGACGAGTCTAATTGTGCGGTGAAGGACTCGGTATTGCTCGGGTCGAAGTAGGATTGCGACGGATCGGAAAAGAGGTTGGAGGTTGAGGATAGAGGGTTGGTGGTCTTGGTGTTGCTGGAGTGGAGGTTGTCGAAGCCGGACGTCTCGTCCAACAGCGACGGATTGAAAGAGCTGGCTTGGTCGGGCGGAAAGGCGGCCGAGGAGTGAGGCGACGGTGAATGGCTTATATGATTCCTCTGAGCAGGAGAGGGAGATGTCCCTCGCTGTTGAGGATCCATGATGTCGTGTTTCTTTTCTTAGCTACGGTATCGCAGAGGAGATGGAGCTCGGACCATGCGTCGCGGGCAGCAGTCTGAGGCGAAGACGTTGCGGCAGTGTGGAGAGCACCGAGCGACGACGGGATTCCAGTCTCGCTGACCAGAGTCTGAGATGGCAGCCGAAAGGCAGGCCAGGAACAGGCTGGTGGGACCGCGATGATGGATAGCGCCGGGGCTTAGCCGTGGGCGCAGCCTTGTGCCTACAGCGGCTGATCTTCGTGCCTCGCACCCGCGTGTGAACTGTCGTGAACTCTCGTACGTAGGACTGCACCTGCTTTCCCTGAATAGCTCTTCGCTAGTCGCCTTCTGCAGCACGATGCGGCGCCTGTCGTCTGGATGAGATCTGAAACCGCACGGAGGTGGCTGAGCCCGTTATACAAGGGACCGAGAGTCCGGGGCGAAAAGCTTATATGTCAGAAAGGGAACAAGTCACCAAGTCACCAAGTCACGAAGTTCAGAATGTTGCTCGCCCGCTCTGAGAAACAGTTTCAGCTTTATGTAAGGTTCGCAACGTAAGTTTGGGCGTGAAGGGGGAACCAGCTGAGGTGTGGTTGAAGACGGCGCAAGACCAAGGTGGATCTAGTAGGACTCTGGTACCCGCCAAAGCAATTACTCAAAGTAGGCGAGATTTGCGCGCCCCTAAGATAGGATAGGATAGTAGATTCCTGCATAACTCGGGAAAATACTGTCCATGGGAGTGTCATGGCAACGACGAGATCCAGAGGCAAGAAACTGGGAAGCCATTCGGCCGTCCAGTAATCATTTTCAGCTGTGCGAATGGAAAATTCTCGGTGTGAGCACCAGTGTCGCTACAATGTTGATGGTATAGGCCGTGTGCGTAGCGATTAGGCGTCTCAGCCACCGCGCTCGGCGGCTACAGATAACTAGTAGGCAATCCGATCCACGTACGGATGTCCGCACATTGCACCCCTTAGTGGGTCGTTTTTCGGCCGACGGCGAATAAGCTATTAAGAACTTTTCTCATGCACGAGAAAACCCCCCGGCAGAACACTTTGTCTCCGTTTCAGTGTTGCTGAACCTGTTCGCGGGAAAGCCGACTATGTATTCATGGGCTTATCAGAAGCAGAACCTACTCGGCGATGAAATTGAAGTGGCAAATTGTTTCGCAAAATGTGGCATTGACTACGGCGCGAAGTGATTATCAACAATTCTAGTTTGTTGCTTGTATCTGAGTAAACACTGGCACGACTGGTTATACGTCAAAATCAGTACTATCTGTTGGTATACCGCCATTAACTATTTTAGGCAAGCTTACGTAGATTCCACCTCAACGACCCACCATATCCGATGCACCTACGGAGAACTCCTCTTGCACCATTTCATCATCCAGGTGCTCGAATTATCAATTTTATGCTGCACTGCCCCATTCATGCACAGGTCTCCTACTCCCACGAGGCAGACTTGAGATCGGAGCGGCCGTACAAACGACCAAGCGTTCGTTGTCGGAGACTGCCTCGTGAAGGCATGAAGGGGTCCCCGGTAACTTAGCAGTAGTGCCCAGCACGGATGTTTCCCAAATTAGCACAACCGTCATACCATCCCTTTTCCAGAGGCCAATTGCTTCTCATCCACCACTCAACTCCCGGCTTACCCCATAATTTAGACTCTTTATCGATGCAAACGGGCCGAGCAGTGTCTCACTCCCTGACACCATTGCATCGGTTTCCGTCTCGGTATGCTTGGATGAGAGATGTTTGAGGTTTGACCTGGCAATTCATCATTATCCAATGGCTCTTGAAAACATTCAATCGGACTTTCAAGGCCTTGGGGGAGTTACTGAAAGGGTCGGCTCAATTTCAAAAGCATTGCTCTAAAGGGGAGATAAGGCTGACATGGGCTTAAGGGGCTAATCATCTAGAAATGTCGCCCAAAAAAATCGATAGTTGTGGCCAGTAAGCTGATTCGTTCTAGGCCCCAAAAAATAATAGCACGAAGAAGCATCATCACCACAGTGCTCGGAAGATTTTGGTCTGTATTTTCAACAAGACCGAAGACCGAAGCTGCCATTGGCATACTCTGATAGCTGGGTACTTAGATAGAACGATGTTGTAGAACTGGCCTACTTGTCTTCTAGGAACTATCCCAAATCTGCATTATCAAATTGCTCCTGTAATCGCGATGCCATGACTCCCAATTACCCTTGGTTTAGTCTTATCCCACCTAGCTATTTGATTCGGTCCGTCTCCGCAGTAATCAGTTCTCCGATCATCTCTTCACTATAGCAGACTGCGTGGACATCGGCCCCCAGAGTATGAGCGGAGCCATCGGTGCGCGATAAACAACAAGCAGGCCTCCCTTGATATAACGCCTGGTATCGTAGATCCACCAAAAGAAACGGAACAGTGCGACTGGGATCACTGACTGACAGTCTCAAGGTTCATCCCACCTCGCCTAGTTCCACCAATTCAACTGAGCAGCTTCCATTGGGTCCCACTCTTTCTAGACCGGCTTTTCGTTCTCCTTCGCCCTATCCCCGTCCCTCTCAGCACCGACCTCGTTGACTCCAGCTTCGTCCCTCTCGACTGCACCATTCGTAGAAGCTTCACCATCTGCTTGCACCTTGTCCTTTTCTTTGGTCACAGCACTGTCCTCCTCTTCTCGTACCCCAGCTGCGTGACTCTGCCCCATCCCATCAGCACCACTCTCTTCACCTTCCTCCCCATCACTCAGTCCATCCACATCAGCCTTCCAATCACTACTCCTCCTCCTCAACCCCATTCTTCCCGTGCCCGTCCCACTCTCCCTCGGACTCGCCAAGGGACTCGTCGGTGCTCCCATCGCCGCTCCGCCCTGCATCCCCCCAATACTTCCCGTAATACTATCATTCCGCCCATGTCCCAAAAGCCCACTCCGCATACTCGCCCCATCCCCTCCAGCTCCCGCACCCGCATGTCCCAACAACCCACTCCTCACACTCCCCCCATCATGCCCTCCCCCCTGCTGTTTCGCCGCATAATAGCTATTCCGCTCCCCACCCGCCGCCAACCCCGCCGACGGCACAATCCCCGAGCTGGAATACACGCTCGCCCGCTCCGCCGATGCGAACCCCGGACGCGACCGCGCCTGCTGCGAGTCGTACGCACCGCCCCCCTGCTGCTGTCCAGCCGTACTGCCCGCATCGACATTCGCGCTCAGCACTGACAGCGGCAGGCTCTCGCGCGAGCCGCCCCAAACAGAGGAGGGCGCGAGGGCGCGCACCGAGGCGTCGGTGTCGAGGGAGTGGCGGCGCCGCCGCTTCGAGCTGCTGGCGAGCGTGAGGATGGACGCGTTGTCCGTGAGGAGGTTGTTTGCGGTTGCGGTCGTGTACGTGGTTGGGTGGCCCTGCGGCGCGAGGTGCGGAGGGATGGCTGAAGGTGGGGGAGACGTCGAGGTTGACGGGAATTGGTGCGTGAATTGCACGGTTGGCGTGTGTGGCGCGGTGAGCGTCGTCGTGGTGGAGGAGGTGCCGATGCCGGTTCCGGTGCCTCCGGGGGCGAGCGGTCCGCCACCGCCGACGCCGCCGCCGCCGCCGCCGCCGCCGTTGAGCATGGTGGATGGGGCGGTGGATTGGATGGTGGTGAGAGTGGTGGTGAGGGAGCGCTCGGAGGGGTTGGGGGAGGAGAAGGTGCTGTTGCCTGCGCCTTCGTTGGAGGAAACGCCGCCGCCGACGGTATTGCTTGTGCCTGCTTTGGATTGGGCGGTGTCTGAGTTGATAGTCCCGGCATGCGTGGCTACAGTGGGCGCTGCTGATCGATTGCTGGCTGTAGGGGGCTTGCGTCCTTCGCCAGCTTCATCTTCTGTAGTGAAGCTGTTTCGAACGTTGGAAGTAGGCGTCATTGAAATCTGTCCATTCGCACTGCTGGCAACCGACTGTCGATGCAAATAGCCAGACTCGGGGTATGGATTATTTTTGAGGCTTCCTTGCTTCTTTGATTTTACAGGGGAATTCGCCGTGCCCTTTTTCGTCGTTGCAGCTGCATTATCGGAGGAGGTTTTCTTGGTCAACTTCTTGACCCACGAAGCGAATGGTCGTCTGCGGTTATGTCGGTCTGTCATGTGCGCGTTAGATTCCGTATCTTCAACAAGTGAGGTCCACATCTCATAGGAAAGCAGATGGAAGGCAGGTTATTGAAGATGATTCGGCTCACCATGGGGTCTGGGAGATGCCTCTGCAGTTGCCATTTTGATGCAACTTGGAAGTGCAAAGGCTCTTTTCAAAGCCTCAGGACCTCTACAAGTATTTCGGGTTAAGAGGCACTCCTGGGTGAGAGTGAATCTCGACGTCGGCTTTTGAGTGACAAGCCTTAGGTACCAAGTCGATGGCTAGACTTATCAAAAGCTTGAGGTCTTGAAGATCCGGAGAAGGGGAAGTCTGAAAGGGGTCCTCCGATTGACAGGGAGTGGACTTGGGCAGTAATTGGTGTTGAAGGATAGGGAAAGCCTCCTGCTCCTGTTACTTCGAGTTCAGGGTCCACAGTGGCTTGCGCTAGCGTGCCCACCTGCCACCCACCTCATCCAGCCCTCGACCTTTCTATCGCTGCTTCACATACATGTATTTCCATTCACTGAGCTATGAACTTTAGCTGTCCACCGATTATTGATAATCCATTCATGGGACAAAATACTACAATGTTCAATCTCTCACAAGCTCCACAGAGAGAGCTCCATTGAGGTTTGCTGCAAAATGTTGATCGGAAAAAATAATGATACCTGAGCTTTGGCATGCATTCCACAATATCTTCTAGTCCTGTATGCTAAAATGAATCTCAAGGTCTTGCTCCACAAGCAATGACCATTTAGGGTTCTTTGCCTGTGGCTTTAACTCGAGATCCCATTCAACCACCGCCGAACGCAGGGTGTTATGCCTCATATTTTGTTCGGAGATTTACCGGGCCCTTCCTCTTGCTTATCTTTTTTGCCAGCATCTTTCTTTTCCTTGCACGAGTTCAGGAAACAATCTTCTGCCGGTTTATCTTTGTCTGCATTAAGCCATTTGGCGAATTGAACCGCCGCACTGAGTAACGACGGCTTCGCTGAATCACCACCATCGGCCCTCTTTACGAGAGTCATTTGGTCCTCCAATCTGCTGTCTTCATTTTGGATTACAAACGCCTTTTTAAAGTCGGTATCGGCTTGCGCTTGTATGTCGTACGGAAGGTTGATTTCGGCCGAGGCATATTTCTGACATTGCTTCCACAAGCGCACTCTAAGAGCGTGCTCATCATCGCAATCAGAAAGTTTTGCAACAGATGAGCAATCTATCTCTTTGTGGGGGATTATTTTTCTGGGAGGATGTAGCCCAGTTCCTCCGAAGTGGTCCAAAATCTCTTCATGCGTTCCGACAGGTGCAGCGAATGTAGTGAGAGATGCAATCGCAGCAAATATGGCGAACTTTGAAAGGTTCTTCGACATCGTGGTATCTTGGAAGATGCAGATGAGCAGTAAGCCTTCTTGTCATATGCAATTCAGTGTGTTTCAATCAACCCACATAATCTCCTCCGAACTTTGAAACGCCATTCTTTGCCTTGCGGAACGGATGGATACTAGGTTTCTATAGATTATTCGAGTGAAGACCTCGCCAGTCACATGGCAACCTGGCTTGACCTCTGAGAGGAGAAGCCCCATCGATAGACAATTGAGTGGAAGAAGTGGACGGAAGACGGCGTCATTGAAAGTACGTTATTTGTCAGATCTTGGTGTACCATACAGGTTTGAACATTTTCAAAGTAAGATGATGGAAGCCTTTCTTGGCTATGAGTGTCTACCTGGGCTAGCCAGTCAGGACATATATGAATCCGTGTCAAATACATGTATGATGGAACGCTGATTATATCGAAATTCGCTTCGAGTTAAGCATAAAAAGAAGTCTGGTTAAGTTATATTGATTCCCACTAAAATCTATAACCTTCCAACCCTATCCACGACAAGTCCGCGACGAAATACCTGGTGCCTTCGGGATTTACGACTCCCAAAGATGTAGCCGGTCTGGCTAAGGTGGCTAACTTCGAGACCATTGCAGGTCGAGGGGCCCTCCAAGGGAAATGTCAGAAGTATCAATATTTAACTGAGAATGGAAAGAACAAGAAAAGATCCACGCAGGAGGAGAGAAAACGAGTTAGAATGGGGCCACCTATACGGTACGACAATCCCACGCCTGCCCCTTACAGGCTAGGAACTCCGCAAGAAACCTTATGGTCTTCTCGAAGCTCTTCAAACTTGCCCACCTATGGATTATATAACCTGCTGGTGTGTCAGGACAAATCTACATCCAGAGCCACCAGGCCACCGCTCCCGTCGCTGTTTGTCCGTCTATCCATGATGACTGGACTGTAGATGCAGCAGGCGATAAGCCATCCATGACGACCACTCGACTTAAGTAACGTCAAATAGCAATATACGACCTTCTGGATCGGGAGATTTTCGCACAATTCTTGCTCTCTTTCGAGGAATTGCGACGAGCATCTTAACTTTTGCACGTTGCGTTGTCCTTTCGGTGTTGGGGATGAAGAACATTTGTGGAAAAGGCACAATACAATCGGACACATCCCTTTTGCATAGGTATGTAGATGCGCCATTTGACTAACGTGCAGGGGAAATACGTCTTCAGTCGTTCACTATGCCTGGACAGTTTTGTTTCCAAGAATCTATGATTCGTATATAAATCCCTAATACTGTATAAATCCGATGGGCTAAGCCGTCGAAATGTGAATTGAAAATGAAAAGACAGTGCCTACACGGCTTATCACAACGCCTTCAATGTGCCTGCACTTCTGGTCCATCGGATCTTCAAGTCTCTTACGGGCAGTGTGTGATAGCTCCTCTCACCCATGGTTTCTGGGCTCTAATTCAGGTTGCTCTGAATGAATTGGGCAGCAGGAGTGATGGAGGTCTGGGTATAGGACAAATGAGCGGCCGAGATGGCGAATACCCCGTTGCAAACGCCGTCACCCTGGGCACAGAAAATTTTGGTCCTGGACTGAGGGACGCCTTGAAACGCCTCTTTTTGGACCGGGTCACCAAAGGTTGTGACGGCCTAATCAAGCTCATTAGTACGTCCTGCTGCAGCGTCGCGTAGGCGGAACATTACTTACGGAGATCTTGCCAATAGTGCCTGCGTCCATGTTTTGAAGAGCACCGTGGACTTGCTCAGCACCTTGACTATACCCTGCGAGCACGACCTTGGTGCTTGGACATTTTTGAATGGCCTGGTTGGTGAGCTGAGCCATGTTCGTAGCACCCTGCCCCGTTTTAGGAGAGACACCGCCTTGGATTGCACCACCAATGTCCGCTGGATAGTTGACGCCTTGGACAGCAACATCTCCGTTGAGATTGCTTTTCAATTTGTTGGCGAGGTCAGGGCAGACAGTGGAACCCAAGTTGCCACCTTCGGTGGTACCACGCGCGCAGATGAAGGTCGTGCCTTTGCAAACGCCATCTTGAACATCATTGGCAGTTTGGCCTGGTTATCTTAGCGTGGGCATTTCTTTAGGAGAGAGTGTCTTACCTCCAAGGCTGCTGAGGCCTCCAAGACCACTAGAGCTGCCAGCACCGCCTAATGGTGATCCAGCGTCAGAGTTCGTGGAGACGGAACCACTTCCCCCAAGGCCTCCCAGACCGCCGAGCGATCCCAGACCTGATGAAGATGAACCAGATCCGGAGCCCCCAAGACCTCCTAGGCCGCCAAGCGATCCAAGTCCAGGCGAAAAGGAGCCAGGCCCGGACCCACCAAGGCCTCCAAGTCCACCAAGAGATCCAAGTCCACCTGTGGAGTTGCTTCCAGGCAGACCAGGAAGGGATCCACTACCACTACCACTGCCAGCCAGCCCACCAGGAAGCGAGCCGAGTCCGCTGCCACTGCCCGAACTACCTCCCAGACCACCAAGTAGAGAATCAAGGCCTCCAGTGCTGCTGCCAGCACCTCCACCCAAGCCGCCAAGAGAAGGAAGACCGCCAGCACCTTCGGTACCGGAGCCGCCTTGCCCTCCAGGCAGAGGGATCAAGCCTCCTGCCGAGCCAGTGGAACCGGTGCTACCACCGCCGAGTCCACCTAACAGGCTGGAGAGGCTTTGAGGAACAGGCAAGGCAAGAGCCTGCGTCGCGAGGAGGGCAAAGACGAGAAGTGAAGGCATGCTGTTGTGTTCTAGAGAAGATAAAATGATGAATTGATGAATGAGTGAACGAATGAATCTTGTGACTCGCGTGAAATGAAGGACAGAAGCGAAAGACCAGTCTGGAGCAAAGAGACTCGCTGATGCTGCAGAAGAAACTCAAGTTGAAAAGTCAGAGGGCTTTATATCTACCTTGGTCCTACGTCAGGACTGAAGATTTAATGAGAGGGCTTTTACTACCGAGGCTCTCGCCACCTCCCAAGCCATGTAGGACCGCATTGCAATACGCAATTTTGGTACATTTGCTTGCCGCCCAGAAGAGATCGCCCCCACAAGAAGTAGGATGTGAAGCGCTGGACTCAGTAGTAGGGTTGGAGATATATTTCCCAAGAAAGCGTTTCAGTGACAGAACCTAGCATTCCCCATGCAACCTCACGATCGTGGCGTTTTCGGTGCCCTCCGGATTGCTCCCGCTCTACAGGGAAGTCTATCTCGATGGCGCGGGAAGAAGTGAGGGTAGATACTCTATGATTTGTCTGCGCAGAATCCCCCTTGATGGGTTGATACATTGAGAAAACAGAATTGGCCTAGCACGGCCATCCTTGCCGGTTGCGTCCCTGGCGATCCAACGTTCAGTTAGCTTTTCGATTCAATGGTCGCTGTGCGTGTACCGAATAGATTGGGTGGCCCCGGCGTAGCCGACCAAGATCACTCAGAGAGATTCCTCGCGAAATAGCCTCGGCGTCTTGACAAACCCCGCCTGGGCTGTGCAGTACTATCACGAACGTGAAGTTGGATGGATGAGCTAAGTGACAAATTTTAGATATGCGGAGAGAGCCGAGTCTCCTGACTTTACTTAGGTGCGATCAGGAAATGGAGGACGTTGGTCTATTATCAGATAGCTCTTGACCCTTTCAAAAATGGGGAGCCATAGCCCGAGGCTTGTAGAGACCAAGTGATCTTGGCTACGCTAATGAGAATACCATGCTACAGATCTTTCTGAACCGCGGATAACAATAAATCCCTATTTACCATCCCGCTTGTCGATCTTCCAGTCCGACCGGGTTGCGTCTAGCTAAACTTTATGTCTTGACACTCTTAGAAAACGCAACAGCAGACTCTAGCCAAGAATGACCAGGCAAAGGCAAATTGAAGCTGCATGATGTCGTTAAGGATGACCCTGGCCTTCGGAGAGAAGTTATTCTCTCAGGACTGAGATAGACATTCCCTCGTACGATGTGCCCTTGAAATGTTGGGGTCAAGATTGATCGCCCGCTTTGACAAGGGAGACGTGATTCGAGAACGCTGCGAGAAAAATTTCATGCCGAGGAAGTGCAATAATACCAACATTTCCGAACGTATTTCGGCCAGGGGTTGAGTTAAAGCACCATCAGGAGAAGTGAGGGGTGAACGCTTAGTGACTTTTCCCTATTCTTCACTCCAATCATCTTAATATCCTGACGCTGAAGCGCAAGATAGGCCAACATGTTCAAGGATAGAGCTTCAAATCGTGGCCTGAAATGACGCTAGACCCGTGACGAAATTGTGTCATACAGCTTTTGAACTCAGACCGGTAATTTTGAATAAGAGTACTGTAAGGAAATGAGGAGAGCCTGAACTTGTTCATCCTGACACTCCTCCGAGCTTGTGCAGAAACTCAAGGAAGATCTGTTGCATCATATCCTTGATAGAGTGTCTCTCATTGACCGATGAATCCACGAAGGCCTTCCGAGGCCTGGGAAGAGGACAACGATTGCTGCCCACGTTTCCCCACTCCTAATCTTTCAGGAGCTGCGCTGAATGCCAGGGACCAGATTCATTCGGTAGATTATCAAACCTCGTTATCAATGGAGCTAGCTTGTACTTGTAAAGGACCCTCGTCCCTGGTGAGCAGACGGCTGGCTTGTCTGACATAGAAACGCAGCTGATCCCTCCTGCGGCAGCTACCAACGCCTCGGTTTGGCTTGAAGGTCCATCTCGGTCCGAATTGTATGATTCAAATCGAAATTGGATTGATGTGATATCAGGTTCACGTGTTAGTGAACTTGCCGAAACGACGATCGAGAGCTTGAAACATATCCTTGGATGTTTTGCAACTGACAAGAGAGTAGTCTGCAATGTTTCGATGGACGCACAGAAGGATAACAGTCTTGGCTTGTGAGTCGAACATGGCCCAAGTTGAATGCAGTGCTTCATATTGCTCAGAGTCCTCGCAGGTGTGCTGGATATCCTCCAAAGCTTTCCCGTTCACATATTTCCAGAGACTCCTACCCTGTAGATAGTTTTGCAGAACTGCCCTCCAATATAGATATTCGCTGATATTAAAGAGCTTTGGAAGCTGTTCAACGCCTACCATGAAATCGTTCATGCTTGCGCTTGAAGAGAGTAAATTGAAGAAGCAACAGGTTTGTCTGTCCAGAAAGTACGTATAAGATTGCGTCGCTCTTGGCACTCTGACATAGATGAGTATATTGGACTTGTCGATTAACGAAGTCGACAGGTACAGCGCAATGGCGCAAACCCAACGAGAGGCTATTTAAGTTTGCGTGTAAAATTGTGAAAGGTTGGAGAGTGAGATATTGAGATATACGTAGATGTTGGACTGAAGAGAGTTGCAGACTGCTTCGAGAAACGCTTAGGTGTCCTCAAGTAGAAACGTCTTCGATTCTACATAGGGTACTGAGTTGATTGCGGCGCTCGTTCAGCTTCAGGGGTTGGTGGGGCTTGTTATGGGAAACCCCTCTGACGCGTGAAGTCGCGTCTCCGCGCTCGGGCCGGCAGTCCTTGCCGTGATGACGCCGAGCATTCGAAAAGATCAGACCTTCCAGACTTCGCGATCTAGTCCGCCAAATTGCAGTGCTATATCGTCGGCAAGATGCTAACTACGACACATGGACTACATCTTCCTGACAACTGGTTTTACCAGACGTCGACCTCTTTGCCACTTTCACCACGCTCTGCAAATGCACGTCTTCGACAGCAACCAATGTCCGATGCATCAAAATCGCATACGCCCTTCTCAAAGCGACCTATCAAGTCCAACCCTCTTGTAGAGTCTAGAGAAGTCGCCAGAAACCGGCGACGCGACGTCTACCTCAAACAAGTCCAAGATCGCAGAAACGACAAAAGTTGGGCAGCTCGCGGAGACCAGGTATTTCCATCTTTATGGATCTATTATACTATCAATTTCGGCGTACCATAAGGCTAATACAACTGTCAACCTCGTAGATACTTCAACTAGACTACGTATCGGAGCGCAAGAAATGGGAGGCCGAAATGGCGCAGTCGGCTCCACCGCCAGAAGAACCTCCAGAGGAAGAGGCAGATCTTCCAGTGTACAGCAGCCAAGGCCCATTTTTCATGTCCCAAACCACACCTCAGAATAGTCAGCCATCATGCGACGACGCTCGCGAAATCGATGACATCGAACGACAACAGCAAGAGGATCTGGAGGCGTTACTCTCATTGATGGAGACAGAGGAAGAGCAAGGACAGGCGCGGCAGGCGCAAGACTCTCAGCGATATGGTAGTGATGATGAAGACTATGATAGTATTTTCCTGGGCTTGATGAACGACGGAGAGCAGAAAGCCGAAGCAATGGATACTTCGAATGGCTGAATTTGCCAATCCATAGCAAGTATTGGCTGTTTCCGTTATGATCAAGAGTCGGTTTTGCGTCGGCACTAAATCGCATGTAGTCTGCATCGGATGGAGGCGTTGCTTTCATTTTGCCCAAAGCTGGGCAGCGAGGCATCTCGGTATTGGAACTAGTTTCCTCGACAAGGCTGGCATTATTGTTGGGGACATTGTGAATCCATGTCTCCAAGTGCTTCCTGGGTGGCGTTCATGTCACCAACAAGGTCGGGAGGCGGTGCGCCCACAGCTTGCATCTAGAGATCAATCAGATAATTATCCTTCAGGATGATTTCCAGTCCAAACCCACCTTTTGCATTCTTTCCACAATGTACTCGCGATCTTCGGCTTTCTCGTCGGCATAACCGCTCGTCTCGAACCTCGCAACAATCTCCGATACTAGTTTCTGCTGTTCTTCATATCGTGCCACATCTTCTTTACTCGTCTTTTCCCGATTCTCCTTCATCCAGGCCGGAAATTTGTCATTGAGCTCTTTCATAGGCTCGTAAAGAATATCCTTGTTCGTCAATTGCTCCATCATGCCAAGAAGCATTTTTGAGAAGTTTTCTTCGTTCTCATCACCATCGAGTCCGGATTTCTCCATCTCCTTCATCATTTGTGCAAACATGTCGTCCTGAGATGAAGACGTGGCCGCGGCAGAAGCCTGATCCCCAGATTCTCGCATTCGCTCCATGGTCTTCCTGATTGTTTCTTGGAATGAATCTTCACCCGTTTTTTGACCCTTCGACTTGCCAGCTTGTTCCGTAGAGTTCGTGCTTGTTGCAGTATCCTCGGTAGCGGTAGCATCAGCGCCTAGCCCTTTCATCAGTTCCTCGAACTGCTTCTTCATCTCCGGGTCCTTGTCCATGTCACCCAATAATTCGGCCATGCCGGCTTGTAGCTGCTTCGCAAATTCCTCATCGTCAGGATCTGGTTTTGTTTCTTTGTCTTCTGGTGCAATCGTAGTCGCCTCTTGAGATGTACTAGGCTGCTTTGATGCCGAGGGTGAATTTGAATCAAGCTTGGTAGCTTTGAATTCGTCGAGGACCTCTTTCATTCGCCGTTAATTCAATTTCTACATGAAACTTTTCTATGGCATACCATCTAGATCGTCGAGATCATCTTCGTCAGGATCTGGGACATCTGCGCCGTCATGATGGGATTCTCCAGGCGTTTTTCTGTTTTCCTGATCCGCCATATCAATTTTGTTCTTCGAGACTGTTGAGCTTAGCTGCTGTTGGCGGACGACCTCCTACTGGAGGACGTGGGGACCTCCGACCCGAGGTACTTCTCTTTGCGGGAGAAGGTCCGGTCCTCGTACCGGAGGTCGGGCAGTCGCGTGGGGCATTTTCCACAACGTGATCTGTTTGCACCTAATTTGATAGACTGTCTTTCAAGGCTGCGTACAGTGGGCGGCCTCCCACTGCAATGCTCGAATTCTCTCCGCCTCACTTCTGATACCTCTGCAATACCTCGTGGCCCAATCTCATAGGAAGAGCGACCCCGCGACCGGCCCACCTTGATCTGTAACTTCTCACTCAATTTCCTTTCTCCACCTTACTACACTTGCTGGAACTGCAATACTTGTCGCCATGTCACTGTGTCAGAACAGGCTTCAGGAGGAGCGGTATGGACACCAGGTTTGCTTCTATATCCTCGAATACTGATCAATCTTTGCAGCAAGCAGTGGCGACGTGACCATCCATTCGGCTTCTACGCAAGGCCTATGCGGAATCCACAAGGCGTTCTTGATCTTAAAAGGTGGGAGTGTGGAGTACCAGGCAAGGATAAGACATTATGGGAAGGTGGACTTTTCAAGCTTGAAGTGACGTTTCCAGACGGTATGCTGAATTGGCCTGCCAAGTTGGATGCTGGTGAACTAATGGATCTGTACCAGAGTATCCGACGAAGCCACCGAAATGTACGCGCGCTGTTCCAATTTCCAAGTTCCGTGTTCTTGCTAACTCTGTGGAGGTAAATTCGTGCCGCCGCTATTCCACCCCAACGTCTACCCATCAGGTACGGTCTGTTTGTCGATTCTAAACGAGGACGAAGGGTGGAAGCCGGCCATCACGATCAAAGAGATATTGCTTGGCATTCAGTCGTTACTTGACGAGCCAAATCCTGAGTCACCAGCACAAGCAGATGCCTATAACCTCTTCAAAAAAGATCGAGCTTCATATGATCGGAAGATAAAGCATATTGTCAAGGAGAACCCCGCATCATGATCCTGGTAGCACTGCAACGGTTTGAACGGGGGTGCCGTTCTCATTTCTCACCTTGGATTGGACACATTGCAGTCACGCACAGCGCGTGAGGGGCTTTTCAGCGTGTTGATCCAACATATACTGAAATTGTGCATACACGAAAGACGCTTCGCGGGAAGGAATGATGGTCAATGTAGCGATTTCTAGGAGGGAACCATATTGGGCAGGCAAGAACGGCGCGACAGCTACCTGACTAGCGGTTCAATAGAGATTTTTTTGCAGAAACACCAGCTATGCGAGGGCCATTAAATATGTAGTGAACTAACAGCATCTGCTCTGAGAAATTGTACTAATTCCCACATAATCTCAAACTTAAGCAGGCACGTGGTGTAGAGAGACCACGGCACGGTTTGGCATGGTGTCGTCTCGTCTGGACCCTGACGTACCTGACTGCAAGGGTCGGCGGACGCTAAGCGGAATATTTCTCTACACCTACCTAAAGCAGTCCTCCGTATCTATCATCCAGAATAAGATGTTCGCCGTCGAAGAACCAGCTGCCCATACCAGCAGCTGCTGAGGCCCCCCAAGATGTTACCACGATGTTTGGGTCTAAGACATTTTCTCCATTAATTCGGGGTATTGCTCCATGGACTTGCAGAAGATGCTTGTTACAACAACGGTTCCGTTATTTTCCTAATCGGCAGCAAGGCCTCAGAACTTGGTCAAATACTCTACGATCGGCCTCAAGAAGGAGAAATTTACTATTCGCAGCCTCTGGCGGTGTCGCTGCTGCTGGCGCTGGCATTTTGAGCATTGGTGACGATGCGAAGCATTATTACACTGCGGCCGAACGGACAGGACGAGTCATCACAACGCTTGCTATCTGTATAAATGAGTACGAGGCACTAAGACATGTTCATCTCAGTTGCTGACCATCATGGTGTAGTTATCGCGTTACTCTGGGTACGAGAGAGAAGCAAGGGGACGAAAACGATGCACTGCTGAAAGCCTGCCACAAACGATGCGCAAAGCGAACTTTAGAGGCTCTGGAAAAGAACGGCTCTATCTTTATAAAGCTTGGACAACACCTCAGCAGCTTGACTTATCTCCTTCCTGACGAATGGACAACTACTTTCATTCCCTTACAGGACCAGTGTCCGGTCTCCTCCTACGATTCGATTGCGAGTATGATACAAAAGGATACCGGTGAAACCCTAGAAAAATATTTCCTAGATTTTGAACATGATCCGATTGGTGCAGCGTCTCTTGCTCAGGTGCATAGAGCAAAGATGAGGGATACTGGGCAAATGGTTGCAGTCAAAGTTCAGCACCCATCTCTGGACGAATGGGCACCCTTAGATCTAGCGCTGACGCGCTTTACATTCCAAACATTGAAGCGATTCTTCCCCGAGTATGATCTGACTTGGCTATCGGATGAAATGGAAGCTTCACTACCACAGGAGCTCGACTTCTCAAGGGAGGGTGAAAATGCCTTGCGTACGAAAGAATACTTTCGCCATATCAGCGACACTCCTCTTGTCATACCTGATGTTCTTTGGGCAAAACGTCGTATTTTGGTTATGGAATACGTAACCGGTCATCGCGCAGACGACCTACAGTACCTTGATTCGAACGGAATCGATCGGGACGAGGTATCCGCCGCATTGGCAAGAATATTCAACGAGATGATTTTTGGGACAAATGCGCCGCTACATTGCGACCCCCACGGTGGAAACATCGCGATTCGACGTAACGACGCTCGACGAGCACCATACAACTTTGACGTCATTCTCTACGATCACGGCCTCTACCGCGACATCCCAACCAAACTACGTCGATCCTATGCAAAGCTGTGGCTTGCAGTCATTGATTCCGACGAATCTCGGATGAGAAAATATGCGCATGAGGTAGCTGGCATCACGGATGAGCAATTCCCGCTATTCGCATCAGCTATCACTGGTAGAGATTATCGGGTTGTTACGAGTGGCGTTGAGGCGGAACGTTCTGAACAGGAAAAGCAAGCCATCACTGAAGCGTTGGGAGAAGGGATGCTGGAACAACTCGTGCAGCTTTTGGGTCAAGTGCCCAGGATAATCCTTCTAATTCTTAAGACTAACGACCTGAGTGAGTTCCCACAATTCCATTCGAGTCTCACTCGAGTTTCTGTCTGACAAATAGATCAGCCCGTAGCCTTGATGAGGGCCTCCAGACCCGTCAGGGACCAGTCCGTTCCTTCCTCATTCTCGCCCGCTACGCCTCCCGCGCCGTATATGAAGAGCAACTCGAAAGCCTACAGGGTAGCCTTTTTCGGCCTGTAAATCTCTTCGCCTTTCTCGGGGCTTGGGGAACTTACATGCGCGTAAGGGTCAGGCTAAGGGTATACGAACTGTATCTGACGACAAAGAGGATTTTGGGTTTGGATGCTTCGTTTGGTTTTGAGACCTCTTTTTCGGTTGCATCATAAACTTGAGTCGTTCTCCGTGCCCACTTCTTATGCATCGCGAAAGGCGCTGGCTTGTGATCTTGTATAGATGGATGTATAGATGTATAATACCATGACGGCTCTTCCCAAAAGCAAAGGGTCTTACTGTACTCACTGCTCTACTGATGCTATTCACGTAAAAGGGTCGAATTCTGGGTCTGGGTTTCCTTTTATCTTTATTCCCCCTTCTGTTGAAGCATTTTCCCAATTTCCCTGAATTTACAAGTTTTCCTAGACTGATGTTGTCATAGCAATATCTCACGGAACCTAGAAGCGCATTCCCGTCTTAACTTGATGTCATATTTGTCGCCAACCCCTTCGCAGTGTTGTACCAGGGAGGCAATCGGAGCGGAAAAAGAAGAAAGCGCAGGATTATGAGGCCTAGAGCGAGATCAACGCACGGAAATCGCAAAAATTGGTAGCGGCCCACAGCGTTTGCATTAGTTGGTGCAGCTAACAACCTGGGGTGCTGGTCATGAGGCACGGAAATACAAGGTGCGCGGCATTAAGTCTTGTCTCATTCATAAGTGAGTCACAGTCAGCATTGATTTCTCATTTGACCAATTTTCTTGAGGTTTTTTTTTTTTTCCAAGGGATCCATCCCTATCCCGAGTTGTTGTGCTTTTGACGGCCTCTAAAAGCCTTCCCTTGAGACTTCGCGAATTGAATCAATTAAGGTTCCGGCGTTCCGACATATTTTCATGCTTACAAGAAAGATAGAGAAGAGACATCTACCGACGAGGAAAGGATAGGCAATTTCTGGATAAAGGAACACAAAGCTGTCTGCCAATTCTCCTCTAGCTCAAAATTCATCTCCGA
The DNA here is from genome assembly GCA_010094025.1 of Viridothelium virens. Lineage (NCBI taxonomy): Eukaryota > Fungi > Ascomycota > Dothideomycetes > Trypetheliales > Trypetheliaceae > Viridothelium > Viridothelium virens. The sequence continues at coordinate 44,234 of ML991866.1, read as the reverse complement.
TCTATCCGTAATATCGATCTTAAAGTTCAAGATACATTCCCTTCGTGATTCCTCCAAATCTTTCCTACTCAATCTTCAAAATGTCTTCTCCTACGATTTACTTTGTCACAGGCGGCAATAGAGGACTTGGCCGTGGCTTGGTGGCCCATTATCTCCTTCAGCCCTCCACGCTGGTGGTCGCCGGTGTTCGTGATCCCTCAAATCCCACATCGAAATCCCTCTCCTCTCTCCCTACTGCCTCGGGCAGCAAGCTCGTCATCGTCTCCATCGGAGACACCTCAAAGGCCGAGGGCATCCAGCATGCCATCTCCGAACTCCGCACCCAGCACTCCATCGACCACATCGACATCGTCATCGCCAACGCCGGCATGTCCAACTTCGACACCTGCGGCCCGCTCCACTCCCTCCCCATCTCCGACCTCGAGGCCCACATCCAGACCAACACCTTTGGCAGCGTCCGCCTCTACCAGGCTGCCTACCCGCTTCTCCGCGCCACCCACGAGCAGTACGGCCGGCAGCCTAAGTTCGTGGCCATCAGCGCGCTGCTGGGGAGCCTGACATACATGGACGAGTTCGCGTTCCCACAGCTGAGCTACTGCGTCAGCAAGACGGCGCTGAACTGGCTGGTCCGCCAGATGGAGCGGGAGACTGAGTGGCTGTGCGCATATCCGTTACATCCGGGCTGGGTGGAGACGGATATGGGGCATGGAGGCGCGAAGGTGACGGGGGCGGAGCGCCCGCCGACGACATTAGATGAAAGTATTGAGGGAATGGTGAAAGTGGTGAGTGATAACACGGAATTCTTCATGCATCAATGGTCAATATGTGATGATAACTAATGGTGAGTATAGATTGCGAATACGAAGAGAGGCAAGAAGCTATCGCCGTTTCTGGATTGGCAGGGGAACGAGGTTGCGTGGTGATGGCTCGAATAAGATTCGATTGGAATGGAACTTGCAAAGACTCATCTAGCTTTGCTTATTTGTCTTCGAGCCGGTTCAACGCATGGCTTGTGGTCCTCAATTCGCTACTTCGCCTCCTCGTTAGTCGCAACGGCCGGCTTCTCTGGGTACGCTGTCTTTCAATCCTCGACAGTTTCCGCATCTCTGCTGAATTGCTACCAATCGGTAACGAAGGCTAGTGCCCAAAGTCACAAAGCTTCTAGCTTAGTTATGGCTCGTGAACTGGTTGATGGTGTATTTGAGCGCCTAGTTTGCGAGTCTGTCCAAGGGGCCTGCCTTGAGTTTTCGCCGCATTGAACATCATATTTGCAATAGTTCAGGCATGTGTCTCTGTTCAACAAGGTCTGATTTGAATGACAACTCGGACAATGCTTTATGTCTCAAAGTCGAAGCTTCAATTACTGGAGACAAAGAAATAGGCGAGCGTTACTTACAGCCATTACGAACACCTAGCTTCTGTCACACTGCTATAAGCACAATCATATGATGAAACCATGCACGATGACATGGCCCCAATGGAGTGCGTAAGCCTTTATCACAGTTGGTACGCGGTGGGCATAATGAGTCCCATAAATATAGATTCCGGTACCTTACCCAATTCGAACCATACTTGATCACAGTGACTGCAGGAATGAATCTTACGTTAATTTTGTGTTCCGAAGAACTACCTTGTTTTTTCAAAATATGATGATGAAGAAATCCGGACACCCAGGTCCAGGGACTACTGCGTTTGGGGGGAGCGGATTGCATCATCGTGCAGAAAATTGTGGCACGCGAGTCGTGGCTCCTCTGTTTCTTCGCTCATAATGGACGTAAGGGATGCAGAAGGATAATATCGCCTCGCACCTAGACAGCGGGAGGCTGGTCTAACTCTCATTCAATCCTTTGCTGGCTATGCTTCGAATTCAACCAAGATGTAATTTCCGCGCCTCCTTTTTCCAGCTCCCTTCAGAGCTGCGGACGACGTATCTCCTCCGTTCTCGCCTATTTCACGCTTCTCCCCACCGGCGGACCGAAAGTCTCGAGGTCTTCACATTCGCTGCATCCCAACTCAACTTTCTTTCGAAGTTCATACCTTATGGCCTTCTCGAAACAGTACACTATACAACCGGCTTGTCGTGGGGCTTTGCGATCCCGGCCGTTGCCATCCTCCTCCGAACTTTCGTCGTCTATCCTTTGGTCACATTACCGATTCGAAGGGCAGAGCAGAAGAGGATAGATCTTCGGCCACTTGAGCAGGCATATGGAGAAGCAATCAGGCGAAAATACGTAGTCGAAAACGCTCAACGCGAGGAAAACCAGCAGCGGCAACTGAAGCGAGGTGTGGATGAGGAGAATGTGAAAGACAGGCCTTGGGAGCACAAAGAATTAGAAAAGGCCGCTAAAGGTTCGGCAGATAATTACTCGGAGCGATTACGGGAAAAATTCAGCTGCGAGGAGTGGCGAACAAATCTCTGGGTTTGGCAAGCCGGTCTGTTCTGGATGATGGGAGAGGCTATAAGCTCCATGGCTGGCTACAAACCCTCGCTACTGAGGACCTGCTACGAACCCTGGACTCGCCTCAAAGAGATCAGAATTGGCAAGGCTCCCATGAAGAGCACTGCAGCTATCCCAGCACTAGCTGACGCAGGTACTCCTACCACGGAGTCGCCGACCATGTCAACCTTTTCCCGAACCGGACCACCGGACTATAGTGCGGAAGACGCCCTGGAGGAGGCAAATGAGCATCCAGTCATGCAGACGTTTCAAAGAACACCGGCAAATAACGCAACAACGGTTCCTGCAGCCCAGGAGTCCCACGACCTGGACCCGGAATATGCGACAGGCTCTCTCTTCACGCCTTCCCTGGCAGACGAGGGGTTGCTCTGGTTCCCCGATCTCGCGTCCCCCGATCCGCTCGCCTTCCTCCTGCCCATCGTTGCCGGTCTGACCGCTGCACGTGTTTGGTATCTGCTGCGCTACGAACGATCGGGAAGAAGCGAAGCCCTAGGAGACCATCGACGCGACAAGTCGCTGATAGAAAAGGAGAGAAAACACCGTATCATCGGACCGTTCTGGGTATGGTGGTTTCTGGCAATTACTGCGCAGTCGCTGCCGGCTGGGTTTCTGCTGTACTGGGGAAGCAGCACGGGGTGGGCGCTTCTTCAGGGGATCTACATCGGATGGAAGCATCCATGGAGGAAGGCACCGAAAGCATGCACGAGAGTCATTAAGTACCAGGTATAATCCTACCCATTCGATTCGGTTACACTGTATTCGTACATATCCTACGGGAGTCTACCCAAAACAAAACATGATGCGTGGAGCCAATCAGTGAAGACATCATTCTCCATATGCAGAATGAAACAAAGCCTATCATATCGATGTCCGGCAAAGCGAATTAGAGGCCGAATATCGTCGTGAAGATGCTGAAAGACCCATAAGTACCGTGACCGCAATTTTCACATGCAAACAGGAGTTGTGACCGAGTCAATTAAGTAATATTGCATCTTGAAGCTCAGAATGACATAATTAATCGCCATAGCTCAAGAGTATGGTCTTTTCGGCAGCGTAGCAACAATAGCTTTGCAAAGAGAAATCGGGGGAACGAAAATTCTAGTAGAGGAAGGAAAATTCTAATTGGGGATATTTGGAAGACAGTAGGGAAAAAAACACAGTGATGAACCCCAGCGTATGTAGTTCTTCATGCAGTACCACGCAAATGCATTCCTAATGTAGAAACTCACTGCAATGCGCTGGAGAAGCTGGAGTCGGCATTACTCTGGGAGTACATATTTTGATGGGACCTCGCACGTCAAACACTTCTGCCATTGAGATCGCTGCGTATGTTGTAGGGGAAGTGACTGGCTTTCGTGCGGATCAAACCCGGTAAGAGGACCCTCAAAGCTCGTTGTACAAAGTGTTGAAATGTGACCGAACCAGTCCGATAATTGCAATCATGAAAACTGGTGATGTTCATCTCTGTGGTTTGTATCAAAGAAAGCCGGGACTTTGTCGGCCCGATCTTAGGTTCGATCGGTCTCATTGCCCGTGGCCCCGTGGTTTAACTAGTGTCCTTTTCACTTACCAAGCTCCGGTGTCGCAACAGCTTCATTCTCACCTCAGTTCAGCTCTCCACATTGAGAACTAAGCCCAATAATGCCATGTCGCTGCCGAACGTGTGGCACCACAGACGTGTGGCGGATTCAGGAGCAAAAGCCTGCTATGTCTGCTACAAGCCATCTACAACCGTTCTCATAACCCCGGACAATAAGGTAATGAAGCATTTTCCAATTTGGGTAAGGATCGTTCCATCTTATACTGGCTTAGGATCATTTCTATGTCTGTGTGGGTCATCTCAAGGATCGAGGATTCTGCTTGCCGATCGTAGACGAAGCAGAAGCAGCCGCTCAAAAGAAACATCAGGAGTTAGAAGAGGAGATTGAGAAGGTTAAAAAGGAGTACGAGGAAAAGCAGAAACGCAAAGCCGAGAAACGAAAAGAAAAGAAGAAGGAGGGGAAGGGGAAAGATTCTAAGGAAAAGAAAGAGGAGGGGAAAAGTGAAGATGCGGAAGATGCTGAAGACGAGAAAGAGAAAGAAGACAAGGTGGACAGCCACGAGATCTGTGAGGACCTGCGAGTTTTTTGACTGACAGAATTATCGTTAGATTAAAGAGCTATCAAAGAGTGAGCCAAAAGTCGAAGACGCTCCCCGAATCTTTGCCCTGCAAAAGTACGTGGACTTTTTCTTGGTCCAAAACAGCAGCAAACTGGTTCATTTTTGAATTTCAGCCAATTCGAGCACGTCCTTCATGGTGCTAATATTGAATCCAGAAACTTCCACCAAATGCGACTGGACCGAATACGGAACGCAGAGCTGGCAAGGCGCAACCGTGAGAGGCTGAACAATCCCTCTTTATTTCCCACTGTACCTTCAGGAGATCCGTGACATCTCGAGGACTTTCCCCGATCACAAAAACACCAAAACTTGGCAAGAAATTATGGTACCTAGGAAAGATTGCCTACACAGCAGCCTGTAGGCGCTCGGTCCTCAGCTGATCGATGCTTTGAACCCACCCCAACAAATTAATGGACTCCATCAGCTTCACCATCACTTCATTCAACGAAGGGCCCAAGGGAGCAATTTGGTACAATATTTCAAGGTAAGTTAATTATGGGACATTGATCATCGCCATTCCACAACCATTCCGTCAGGCGTTCGCGGCGTCCCTAAACACGGCTCGCTAGGCCCCGAGACCCTTGTTCGATGTGCTGACTGCATGCAGGCATCAAGCTCATTAGGGTGTAAGAGCGGGGGGCCATTCAGCCAAGCCGAAATTCTTTAGGCCACTGAAGGCCCACTGAGGCATCTACGATGCATATTTCTTGATTGCCCCAAATCAGCGCTGATGTGATGTCTCGGAAGTTACAAGTCCCACTTTCCGCATCCCCCTCTCAGCTTGGCCTCTCTGCCCATGAAATACTTTCAGCCCTACGAGTTGTGGCAAGCTCGGGATCGTGCCGTTGCTTGCACCCCACCTTACTTGCGTGCCGGCCCGGTGAGGGATCGCCGGTTGGCAGTCTCTTAATTCAAGCCATCCCGGCAATTTTTTCCGCGATCAGCACCAGGACAGGTCTAATTAACTTTAGCTTGCAGAAAACCTCAGCACCTACTGCTGTGGGAAGCATGACCGCAGTCGAGTCATACAAGTGCAGTAAGAGCGAATCCTGACAGATGCGGCCCGCCATACCGCAAAAGTTCGTACATCAGCTATCCTCGGGTTTCAATCACAGGAGCGCACAGATCTGTGGTCTAACTACGGCATCTTGCATCCCAATCACTTTGGGTGACTCCGAATACAGGCAATGCTATGATCCGGCTCCTTTCAGGACGCATATTCCCTTCGTTGTCCCGGGCCAAGGTTCTCCGTACACTCCTCTAATGCCGCATGATGCAGATCCTGTGCGGCAACGAGATACTGTGATCCATCCACTACATCGTCAGACGACGTTCACCCGAAGATGTATTCTCGGGTGCTCTAATTTCGTGACAGCCCCCCACACCACGAATCCTTTATGTAGGACCCATCCCGAGAGTTTGGTTTCGAGTGCGAAATTTGATATACTGAGACATAGTCCATGGGCCTAAATGCACTTACGAAACAAGTAAGTAGTGAAACGCTTGGAATGAGCCTTGGCACATTACAAGCAGACCATTGAACACTCCACCGAACCAACGCCCAGGGAAACAACTACCCGGCTACTTACTGAGACTGAAGAGACCTGGTTGATGCCTCCGAAGCCTAGGTGAACGAGAGAGTGTGGAAATAGCAGCTCATCATCTCCTCTGGAATTCTTCGAGCCACTCTACCCGTCGGCGAAAGGATATCTTATAATATACGTCTGCTCGCCATCTCTAAGCCTACCGTATCAGGGTTTGAGTTGCACTACCAGACCTTTGATCACCTAATTGACTGGTGGCAAGAAGCGAACTCGCCTAGGCGGATCCCATTCATTAGTAGAAATGGCTGTTAACGGCGCAGATACTTAGGCCACCTGTCAGCAATACGGGGAGCGCCTAACTGCTCAGAACCTGGACTAGGACACCGGAAGCCTCACCGTGCTGACTCCTGATCCATTTCTGCCCACGGGAAATCATGATTTCGATGACACTTCCCCTGTACACACTAACTAAGCATGTGAGCCTCGGGGACTCCCGCACAGCCCAAACAGACAGGCATTCGAGGCGCTCCACTCCTCAATGAAACAACTTCCATTTTTGGTTGATGGATCAAGCTGATCCTATACACAAGACGTCAATGATGTTGACGGTATTCCAGCATCGTGGTTCAGCCGTTACTATTCGATCCTGAGTATGAGAAACACTGCATTTCGGAGCTCGTCCCACCCCACATGCATCGCCTCAGTATCAGGCATCTCGATCATCAGATCCAACACCAATGTAAACGTCTTATACATCACATTTCCTATTTGGTTCCGATATCGTCCTAAATGAAAGCCAGGAAATGCATGTTGTCGAAGTGATGCATACGTTTTCTTTCCGCTGCACCTTTGATTATCTGCATGTCTCTCCAGTGTGGGGAGAACTTCCTCACAAGGACTACTCTAGAACCCATTCGTAGGGGACGGGGACAACTCCGTTAGCCTACCCACGCTTGCGGGTGCGAGACGACCCTCCATGCATTGCAGGAGTCAGCACCATAGAGTGCCTTACACGAATGGACCCCACGCAACTATGTATGTGATAACAGATGATTGCCTGTCCCGCATAGTCTCTTATGGTCCAAGGCGTATCGGGCATGCCGGCATTGTTCGCTCCTCTCCCCGGGCCGTTGAAGCCGAGTGAACTGCTAATGGTCATTCGGCAGGTCTTGATGTGATGCAGCGCAGCTTCATGGTGGTTCCAGGTGTTCCCCTGTTGCGCGTAGACCGCGTTCTTCTCCGGACCTGCCAGGCGTTATTGGCTTATGCACTGGTCTATGCACTGGTTAGGCGGCATCTGCATGAAGTTGATAGGGCCACGTTACATGCAGGTCTTGATATCGCAAGCCTCGAAGTTATAGGTCTAGCTGATCCGAAGCGTCGGTTGCGCTCTTTCTTATTGGCAACGGATTCGCGTTCTTCAGTATTCTGCTGCCTGCGGGGAGGGAGCTTATACGATTGACGCGCCGGCTTCACGATACGTCAAGTAATCTAGAATGAAGCGGCACTGCAGGGTCTGTGGATATGTTCGCCGGGCCTGCAATTTTAGATTATTAGGAAACGTGTTCTGTAGTGATGTTTGTTGCTAGGACGTTCACAATGTCATTTCTGGCGGTAGATGCCTGGTCCATACTACTATCAGGCCAGGCTTCCTCGCCCATCAGTAATAAGTCCAACAATCTTTGACCCTACTCTTTCTTCAGACTCTACCCCACGTAAAGGTTGTTGACGCCCTCTGAACAGGCCACAATTTTCCACAACCAATACTTCATGCATCGATATCTGCGACTTTCTTTGATTGGAATAACCAAGCCTCGTTAGGAAATTCGCTCTAGGATTGGTGACGATGCCGATCCCTCGAGAACCCCGTTGCTTGGGATATCATCCTTATCGGCGACCAAGTTGCTGTTACTCTATCAATACGCTCAGAAGCATATCACGCAATTCCACGCAGTAGGATGCTGTGATGTCGCTTCGGAGCAAAGCCGGGGTGGCGACAACACGCCAATAGAAGGAGCGGGAAAGCCAGATCTTTCCCTTAATTACCTAGTTCCTCCATTCTCCGAGTATTTTGCGAGCCAATGGCAAATGTAGTGCGAAAATTTATGGTTGGGAAGGTTCAGTGGCACGAGGAACACAAAGCACATGCGAATTGAGAAGAGCAAGATCTACATAAGTGGAGGTTGAGCAAGATAATTTCAAGTCTTTTCTGCGTAACGTTCTTGTACGACGGTGGACCTCTTGTAAACGGTGACGAAGCAGAGTACGCTAAATAGACTTTATGCTATGCTAATACTCCTGGCCACCTGGCAATGACGTGTCCGTTGCCCTCCAGATCCTCCCAGAGTGACGGATCCGTCCAACAAAAGCTCATTCTGTAAATCTTGCCAGTCGAATTTGAATTTTACTGATGATAGACTTGTACTCACTGCCTAATATGCTATGGTTACGCGAAAATCTGACCTGGTAGATTCCCCTTACTTAGGATTGTGATCCCTGTTCTGAACGTTAATTATTTCCCAGTGCCAGTCCATTCCCTAGTCATCTCCCCATCCTGTCGACAGACAACTAATTAGCAGTGTTATCTCAACCCCATTATGACGGTCCTCATCAACGACATGATTTTCTCAATCTATCACGAAATCGACAAATTTTAGCGAACCCAGCAAGGGGGACCCGTTTCAATTACAGTTGGACATGACTTGGTTGAATTACTTTGCCACATGCTTCTCCCGCCCTGAACATCGCAGACCCCCCTTCCTAGCGATCTGTTGGTACCAATCACAACACCAGCGACGTGTATAGTATAGCCGTTATAGAGTTTTCCGGCCATTTACCTCTGCCCTACGGCCCTACCATACGCGGCAACGCTACGCCCTACGGCAGGATGCACCTAGCTTAATGCTTGGGTACTGCCACTGTCTGCCTGGAGGAGGCGATGGAAAGAGCCCCAGAGGCTCTCAGCGCTAATGATCCTTAGAAGAACAGAATTGACGACAGTGGTGACAGAGTTTGGGACCGAAACGAGAACATGACTCTTCACCTGAATAATCCGGAAGCCGATTGTCGGCAAGCAGGACCGACGTGAAACACACGAAGCCATGATTCCGTAGAAGCTAAAGAAAGCCACTCCGGTCTCCACATCCACGTGTGTGTACTATAGGCTTTATTCAGAGGTGTTAGTGGCGTTGTGACGCCGGAACTATGGAAGGGTGGTTATGGAATAATCGGTAGACTTCAGGCACACGCCAGGGTATCGATGTCCTCAGAGGCTACCCCGAGCTCGGGGGCTTTCGTGTGGTGTACTGTAGCAGTATCGCTCACGATTTTCATGGTAGCATAACCCTGGGTCGATATTTTAAAGGTACAATGGGAATAAGAGATCAATCTTGTAGACAATTAAGTGAGCTATGCACGAACGAGACACCCTTGCACAAAGACCGGGGGAATGAGGGGAGGGCGGTGGCTCGCTTATTAGCTTCTCGACTAGTCTCTAGCGAACCAGGGAACTCGGTGGTGCAGCGGTGCAGTTGTGAACGTTACTCGGGGCAGTATTTTAGCGCTCATCGGATATGATGGCTTCATTCGTCGTCTTCACGTACAATGAGAATAGGGGATGGTACCAATTTAGAGAGCAGTTGTGCTTAGGCTGATATCGATGAATTGTGTGCCTAGAGTACGTGTCACCATTTCAGCAGCGCAGCTCCCAGTTCCTGCTTGGCTGGATATCGTCAGTACGCTGGATATTGATCCTATCTGTGTAGATCGCTGGTCCTTTTTGTTTATCGTACTCTGAATCAATTGCTACTGGGAAGATACTCGTTCAGATTAGAGGCATATGAGTACGAAGAAATTAGGGGTGGTGAAATAGTGAAATGGGGCTGCCCCTACTAGTGGTTGTTGAGTCGTCGAATCAAGGAAAGCCCGAGTTCTAGGGACGCGCCATCAGACGGTAGTAAAGTCCGATAAGGAGTGGTTGGTAGTTCATGAGAAATAGGTGGGTTTTGAGTGCTCTATGGAGCCGTCGCCTCATGATTGCGCCTAGCCTGCGACTAGCTACAACAAGACGTGTGATTGTCGTATCGAATGGATATATTGGGCATAGAGTGCGAAAGCGGGAAGCGGGGAAGGTATCCTGGATCACTCGTGGCCCTACCAGACTAGACCGATCCTGAGTCTCTTGTAAAGTACGTACACGAGCTACTGCGCATCCAGCCAGTCGATATTGACGAGCGTTTCCATGAGCTCGGTTCCGCCCTGTAGGGCATTGCAAATGAGTGCCGTGAGGCTATGCAGCAGGGTGGTGGAAGTGGTCCGAAATGAAATGCATGTTGCCGACTGTTTTGAATCATTTACATCCCGAGAAACGGTGATCGGATAGCTTCGGCGCTTCGGCAACTGAGCTCTCTTTACTAGTCCACTCATTCGACGATGCTGAACTGATGCGTTTAGTCTGCTCTAGCCCTTCGGCGTAGGTGCAACGATAGGGGGCGTTCAAATACCCCCACGGGCAGCACTTCGCGTATCTGGTGTAACGTCGAAGATACACGAACATTTAAGTGATGACTGGGGTGCTGGGACAGGATAGGTGACAACGGCAAGAACCAATTCTACCCTGCAGGCACACAGGCAATAACAGTTTTCTTATCCTGGCTCAACCCTGTCACACCCTATCCACCTCTGCAGATCGTGCAGAATGCCAAGAATTTTGGACGCGGTCGTTGTTCGGCCAAACTGGGCTGGAGGCGGATGGACAATAGTCAGACTGCCCGCAGTCTGCCCTGCTGGAGAGCGAGCTGAGGCAGATCTCGTGATCGGGAGCTGCAGCAAGACTTTAGCAATTGCCGGATAGGTGAGGTCACGCTTGCCTTGCTTAGTCGTGAGCTATCCCAGTGGGCTCAAATGGGCTCTATCGGGCACCGGATTTCGGTCTGAATCATCAGCGTCGCGGCCCGCCCCGTGGAAGAGAATGCAGTCAGCAGTCGGGCGTCCAACTTAAGCTCTGATTAATGCTCCGTGAGTGACCAAGGTTCAGTACGTCAGCTCAATGCGATCAGCAAGTTGTGACTTGGAATTATAGAAGAAGCGTATGCGCGTCTGGGGAGACGGTTCGCGCCAAGAAGAGGGCTGCAGGGAGTGGCTGAGAGATAGTAGCCCTCCATGTAGCTGAGATTAATCAATTCCGCACAAGGGACAAGGGCTTACAGAATTGACGCTGGTGAGGAACAGGGAAGTAGACGACGTCTATGACGGAGCTTCATTGTTTGCTGCTGCGACTGGTCGCACATGCGTTCAAAGGCCCGCGGCTCTATCTATTTACAGTTCTCCCAACCATGTGATAAAACACAACTCCGGTCGCCCTGGTTCGAAGACCAAGGTAAGGGCATTGGCTCGTCGGAGGGTAACCGCACTCAAAACTTGCTCCACCCAAAATGCCAGACCCAGATCCGCGCGAATGCACAAGCTCGAACCGAAAACAACCAAACTTTTTTTTAAAGTGTGATGCAAATAATTGGTGTAATAATAAAAAAAAGCAGCGTACGTGAATGATGTGAGATTCGTAATGCAGCGTCAAAGGCGGTTGTCAGACCGACAGCCGCGCCAATCTGAAAGGGTGGGGGCAAAGTGAGAACCCAATTGATGAGTAGCCGTAAGCCAGCCACCTCTCCCAACCAACACCAGAAAAGCAGTGAGACATGCGCTGAAATGCCTAAATGGAGTTGAGCAAGACCGTCGGGGGTATCGAAGCGAAAGCCCGTCGTGTGCAAAAATAGGGATTGGGGAATTTGTGGTGGATGTGGACCGATAAAACGCCCGCCAGTAATCATGTTTCTTCATGCGATTCATTAATGACCTCGTGTTTGGTCGTGCCCGGAACCGTCATCGTCGCCGGTGGAGCCATGAAACCGGCGGCGACACCAGCACCACCCGTCGCATTGCTGGAGCCTGCGACGCTGCTGCTGACTGAGCTGACAGACGGTATGCGTTCCTTTGGGGGCGGCTCATCCCTCATGCATGCGTTCTCCAGCATATTTGTCCACTTCCCGCTTGTGCCCGCGTGACTGTGTTTGAGATGTTGGCGAAAGTGGTCGGCGCGGTAGAATTTTTTGGTTTGATTACATTCCATGAATTTGTGGACGCGGTTGAGATGATCGGTGCGCACCGCCCAGTCTGGCGGTGTGGGAAACTCTTCGCCGCAGTATCCGCACACGTCGACGGCCGAAGCGGGGTTAGTAGGCTGCGTGAAGGCGGCTTCGGGACCTGTGAGCGCGTTGCACGACCACGAGTGTTTCCGTAAATGGAGGGAATTCTGGTGCCGTTCTGCTTCGTTCTTGTTCTTGAACCGATTCTTGCAGTAGGCACAGCTGTATTGTTTTTCCATTGTGTGGAGCCTAGTCGAGCAGATTAGCCAAGATCCTGCAGGAACTGTAGTCCGAGCCGTGTCTCGGAGAGCACCTACCGAAGCTCATCTGCAGTCTCAAACTTTTTGGGTTTCTTCGGACAGCATTCGCATATGAACATGCCGGACATCTTGCCCAAGCTGCTGTGTCTGGAATGCGATTGACCATCACCTCCAGGCACCCCACTTCGTTGGCTCGGCGCGCTGTCGGTAGTCGTTTGTTGCTGTTGCGCTGCAGAGAGCGAACCCCGGGGACTTGGGTTCAACGATCTACTTGTAGCATACGGTGATGTGGGACCAAGATCAGGATCGGCCGAAGGTGACAAAGCGCCAGGCGAGAATCGGTCCAAGCGATCTGAGCTGTAACTCGTGGCACTGCTGGCGACTGATAGGCCGTAGGATGAAGCGAGAGAGCCGTTCCGCGCCCCTAGTGATGAATTTGATGACACGGACCCCTGATGTGTGTGTAAACGCGCTCCCGGCGAATTCCGTGTGGCAAATTGGAGTTGTGCAATTGAGCGGCGATGGAAGAGGTCATTTCCCCCGCTGTTGCTGCTTGTAGATGATCGTTCCTCGCGTGTAGGCTCGCGCTGAGGCGAGTCTGCTCTTCGCTTCTGCCCCGCTTTTGGCGCCATGGCCAAATCCTCGGTCAAAGAAGGGCTACGTTCGTTGATGTTCAAGTCTTTCATCCCACTATCATCCATATGGAAATCGTGGTCAGAGAAAATGCTGTGATCGTAACTTCCACGGTGCGATGCAGTCTCATCTGCGGTTCCGATTGTTGATGCGCTACCGATCCGTCGGGTCCGCCCATGCTCAATGCCCGCTTGGTCCAATGCTGCGCTCCTCATTACAGCATTTCGGGGCGATGTTGGTCCCGACGAAGAAACACTTGACCACCGCGACATGGTCGTGTCGCCGCCCGTGTGTCTTCGCTCCGGTATGACCGATGGGCCTCCAATCTTGGACAGTAATTGCTTATCGTAATCGCTGCGCGACCTGCATTCGAAAGGAAAATTAGTTATCATTATCGTGGCAATGGTGACGCATATCGGTAGGTAGAGCAGGACTAGATACCGCAATTTGTGCGTTTTGATTAGGAGGAAAAAAAAAAAAAAAAAAAAAGGTTCAATCCAAAAACAAGACAGAAAAAAAAATATTTTTTAAAGCAAAAAAAAAAAACCGGGATTACGGAGTACCGACCTGTAATCAAGTCCGCCTGAACTAGCGCTGCCATCGCCATCGCTCATAGGCAAATCAGGATCATGCTCGAGCTTCACCGTTGAGGTCGAACTGCCCCTTCTTGCAAATTCCAAGCCATTTTGATCCTCATCATGCAAAGCTTTTTCTGATTTTTTGGACGGCCAATCCCCCCACAGACTAGATCCTGGCTTCACCTCGCTCAGCTGGCTTCGGCCAAATCCGGGTGGATTTCCCCATGACCACCCAGGATCGTTGCTGGCTGTTAACCCACTAATGTGCCGAGGGGGAGGAAGTGGTGGTGGCGGCGACTCGCGGGAGGATTGAGGTATAGACATTGGGGAGGAAGTGGCTGAGGAGCGAGAGGACACATAGGAAGCGCGTCTTGGTATAGCGTACCGGTCGATATGGGCGTTCGAGTCGTGAATCCGGATCGAAGGTGTTGAGCCGGCATGCGAGAAATCCATACGGGCCAATGCAGCGTCCTTCCAGCTGAGCGTGTGTGTGGCACCGCGCCACAGGTGGCAATTAGCAGGAATGGTCGGAGGCAGGAATAGATAGTGGTGCTAGGTAGCACGGTCAGCCGCAAAGGAAAGGTCGCGGTTACACGGTGAAATGGCAGACGGGAGGCGTGGACGAGGTATATAAGGCATTCTGGAAATGATTGGGTGTGGAGAATGGATCAGAATGTTTGGCGGGGAAGGCCCGCTGGCGAAATCCGCAGAGCTTTCAGCCCTACGACACACCCTCCCACCCAGCAGATCTCGACGTTGACGGCCAGGCGCAGCAGAGGAGGTGGCATCGACTTACGATAATTGAAAGCGATCATTGATCAAAGGCGCCGTCTCCGGGGACAAGCTGCATGCCCAGATTTCACGAGGCGCCGGCTCGGCTCGCGGGCGAGGGCGGTTTTGTGGAAGGTTTGCTCGGTGTGCGACCAGTCTGGACCGCTACGCGGCAGGTAGGGAAGAAGGGGGGGCAGCTGCACTGCCTTATAAAGAGAGATTAGTAGTAGGCACCGTCCAAAGGCGGCGGACGCGCTCCACAATCGCACGGTCTGGGCAATGGGGAAGGTCAGGAAAAAAAGTCAAGAAACGCAGCGAGTCGTCAGGTAGCGGAGCAAGTGGCTGCAGCGACATATGTGTACCTCAGTACGGGAGCACCGCTTGAGTCGTACGAGCCCGGCGGAGAAAGGATTGCAACCAACAGACTAGTTGAGAAAATGATGGGCCGGGCGGGGAGCGTGGGAATCATTTGGTAAAAGATAGCCCTCGATGGCTAGAGGGGCCTGCAGAGCCCTAGGTAGTTAGGAGGGCCGTTGACAGGATCAGCCCTCCTCAGATACGCCCACTGCCCGGACTGCCGTATAACAGGACAACAGCTGGGCTCTACTAGCACTGCAGCAGCAAGGGTGGGCCTCCCCCACAGGTACAAGCCTGCAGCCTTTGATCGTGCACCATCCTGCTGTTCTTCCAGAAGAAGCGGGATACCGGGACAGGGTTGCCAGCCCGCCAGTGGCAGCGCAGCGATGACCTTCCTTCTCCTCCAAAGCCCTAGTCTGACATACATGTGCTCAGTCTTGCGAAGCCTCTGCGCGACTCCGGTCCCGCTGTCGAGACCATGGCGGGCGAAGAAGAGACGCGCAGCAGATGCGCCCGCGCACGTAGTATCTGACCGGCGGGTTGCTGGAGTCCACAATGGTCGTGCAGCCTGCAAAGCCGGGTTTCAGGGCAGAGAGGTTCAGGTCACGTCCTGGTACCGGTACCTCCCCGACGGTGGAGCCCCGATTATCTAGGCTACGACCAGCTTGGTGATTGCTCCTGTACCGCTTATTCTTCTTCTGCTGCTCTCTCGCTGCTTCCCACGCATGCCATTTGGGAGGACTCAGTTGCCTGTCACGTTGGCTGATGATCACCGCATTGATGAGGTGACACGACAAGCTGAAGCGCCCTCGTGGGAGCGTCTACAATTCACGACTGCAATGCGGGAAGCAGATGAGGGCTCCGTTGGGATCTCTGCAGATTGGATGATGAGGGGCTGGCCAGTCAAGCAAGTATGATTGGGCACACAATCGGGCCACAGGGCGCTGCTGTGAACGAGCCAAATTGCGGCGGAAGCACCAAGTCAGCCTTACCCAATGCTTCGGGCCGTCTCCATCCTTAATAGCTGCAGCCAAGAGATGGTCCATCTCAAACATGAGCAATGACAATCTCGCCAAATCCTTTTCATGCATCCCGCCCTAAATTACCCGTCCCGGGCATTTACTCTAAACCCAGTGCTTTTAGCGGGACCACTGTACGTCTGACCTCAGCCAAGCAAATTAGCCAGAAGAGATCCCCCGCCATCACTAATTTGCTTTTTTGACACCTTGGATCGCCGTTGCAAAATAAGTTAGCTCCTCATTAAGCCCTCTCAACCATATGCGTAAGGGGTGAAGGTGTCAATGACCTGTCTACTCCGCCTATCGTAATAGCTTGCATCTCGCTTAGCTTTTAGCGGTGGACCATGCTCCCATTTTGTTCATCCGGATGCTTCTCTCTGTAGCCTCGCACGCCTCGCCGAGCCTGCACGAACAGTTGAGATCTCGAATCTCGTGTGTCTGATGTTTACTACAGGCTTCGCCCGGTTTCAAAGTCACAAACGAGTCGGCAGAAAGTCAATCCATCTCTGGGCCGTAGTTTCGTCATGGAGTACCGGCCTCACTTCACAAATGAACAGAGCATCAACAAAGGTTTCATTTCCCAGAGACTGCAGTAATTTCCTATGCTTCGGCAAGCCACGCGGACACCTGGGTGCCAAACGCGTGAACTATTGGGACCAGATATGCAGCAATCAGAACCCCTTTCCCCGATGCCCTAGCTTGAGCTCTCAGGCACGTATAGGATTGGATGTGCAGAGCTGGAATGGAGAATGTTTCATGTCTGCTTGGCTGCCCATCTAACCGCGTTCGAGGGATCTAGCTCTGAATCAATGTGGTCGCAGAAATAGTTTGTCCAGGCATGTTGTGCAACTCTATTATGGCCGCGTGCAGGTCGACTCAATTGTCCAATGGGGATTCAAATTCGGCACTCATAATGACATTACCAGCGAATGATGACCCTCCAGGCATCAAGCACCACCTGTCAGAAGCCGTAGAATTCAAATTTTTGCATCTGCTTGGTAAGATTTACGTTGGGGGGAACTTGAGACACGTACTCCAGAAGACCAAAGGCAAATATGAGTATTGCAATGCTGGGAGGCATTGATCATTGTTTCATCTCAGGATAGGCGCACAGCAAAATGAAGAGGGTTGGGCTCGTGTAAATGGCTCCATTCGGCCGAATTCCTGTATTGGAGAAAACATTGCTGCACTTGAAAGGAGTGGATCACACGTAGTCCATACATACAAAGACCTGCTAATTAAAGGGTGTCGGCAGTGGTCGGCCAGTCCATAGGTAAGCGTGGTAAGGTACCTTTGACTCCGAGCTTGGAGTGCTTGGGTCGGGGTGCCGATCGAGACCCTCACACCCACCACACCGTGCCGGGATCTAATCATTCTGTCATTTCGATCATCTCAGAGACACATATCCTCGATGGCGCTTCTCGATCAGGTACCAGGCGTGCAGGGTCTTTACATCGGCGGGTCCGTCCTTACCGCTATCTGCCAAGCCTGGAATGGCCATGCAGGCGCCACTTTCACATCCAGCTGCTAATCGCCAAAGCAGAATTTTCTCGATGCGTCGAAAAGAAGCTCTCAAGGCGGCCAACATCACCCACGTACTTTCAGTGCTGCGCCTTGACGTTGATGAAGGCCTGTTCAGCCCGTACTACCACAAAATTGTGCAGGTCGACGATGTTGACGACGAAAATCTATTGGAGCATTTCCCCGTAACCAACAAATTTATTCAAGATGGACTAGATGGCGGTGGAGGAGTGCTTGTCCACTGGTAGGTCCAAGAATTCAATTCTCCTGACATAGCGGTCAGACCGTTCCTCGCGATGTCATCACTGCAATCCCGAAGTACCAGTACTCGTAGGTAGTGACTGGCCTCGAAATCTAGAAGATCTTTGTTACGTTATCATACCTCGTCTTCTTACGATCCTATCATCCCACATTTTTGGCTTTCGGCGGGCTTCATTATCCTGAGAATGTGTGCTTTTTTCGGATTACCTCTTTTGTGATTCCCGATCGACGCTTTAGTTCCATGCTCGCACCATTTACTCGTGCTTTCCAATGTATGCACAAGATTTACGCTGCATTTATTCGCGTGTCTCTGTTTGGTATTGCTGCTCTTCCATCACCAGAGAAATAAACAAAAAAAACTCTGATCTCACGCAGAAGCTATGCCTAATCTAGTGCCATGGGCAAATCACGTTCGGCAGCCTGTGTTATGGCTTACATGATGCATAAGTCTCACATGGCGCCATCAGAGGCATTGACCCAATTGCAAAAGAGTCGACCGCTATGTGAGCCGAATGCCGGGTTTCTGAAGCAACTTGAGCTGTTCCATCAAATGAATTCACCGCAAGACCTCGAGGCAGACCCAATCTATCAGCGATGGCTATATCAACGGGAGGTGCAGCTTAGTGGTGAATGTGGACAAGCTCCAGATACGGACAAAATTCGATTTGAAGACGAGCATGGAACCTTGGAAAAGGGATCTGAAGAATTTTCTCTAAGATGCAGGAAGTGCAGGTAAAACCGCTCCAGCGCTTCTGTAGAGAACGACGCTCACCAAATCAGGCGGCCACTCGCGACGTCACAATTTGTGACTGATCATAAGCAGAAAGGAGACAAACTTGATGACAGTATCCAAGCCCCAGATCACTTCGCCCAAGATGGATCCTGCGCCCACTATTTCCTCGATCCTCTTTCATGGATGCGACCAGAACTTGAACAAGGCAAGCTGGATGGTCGGTTGGAATGCCCAAAGTGCAGGACAAATGTGGGAAAGTATGCTTGGCAGGGTATGCAATGCAGTTGCGGCGAGTGGATTGTGCCGGGCATCACCCTTGCCAGAGGCCGAGTTGATCAGATAAGACCAAGGCCGGTTGGAGGAGCGAGCATGGGCATTCGGATGCCACCTACCGTTGGCTCGCGAGTGGCTGGGAGGGGTCAGGAAAACCTGTGAATCTTGCCTTCTATCCCTTCTCAGCTATTTATTTAGGTGATAAGTTGTGCTGTACAAATACGGGGGCAAGGGTTCGGAGTGGGAATTCGGACATGCATTCAGACGTCCAAATAGGGAAAGCTTATCGAGGAAATCAAAATGGACCCTGACCGGCTCAGCCCTACGGAAACTTCCGCACGTGATGTCACTAGGGGCACTCAGCAGACTCACAAACGTCGAGTTCCTGATTTGCCCAAAAAAAACCCACCAGTCCTCTGAGGTCCTCATTGTTTGACCACGTACCACTGGATCAAGACTGAGCCTTTCGCGCTCGCTAACAAAGTCCAAGTTCACACCGCGTGCATGAAATTCTCAAATCCTGCTCGTTTATATAATGCAGCTGCACACTGTCAAAGAGCTGAACTCGCTTCAATCAAGATGCTGTTACTGAACCTCCGGTAGCCCGCGAAGTAAGTCAATGAACGGCCATAGGTGCCTGCGGTTCACAACCTGTACCCCAGGTAAAAGTAAAATGGATCTAACAGTCAAATCTCAGGCATTGCCTCGCCGTGGCCTGGACATCCTCGATCTCTAAACCCCCCCCCAGCTCCATCTCGATCCGTCGTATCTCTTGAAATCTTATGCCCGCACGAACCCTCGAGGCTTTAGCTTTTAACAAGTTGTTGAAGATTCACAGTGCCGAAGAAAGTGATCGACAGCGTCACGACAGTGTCATGACGAGTAAACTCGAGTCCCGGGACGTCACTGTGGATAAATCTGGCTTTGTGGAAGCGAACTACCTCTCTGGTCAACCTCTCTCTACCTCGAACGACGATTGTGGCGTTGACACAGAAACTTCGGACGAGGCCATCTCCATCAAGTCAGTCGAATCCTCGTCCGAGCATGCTGTGGAGATAGACTCTGTGACGAGTGCACCTCAGACGGGCGCTGGGTCTCCAGCAGGTTTGCAGGCGATTGCCTCAAAGAGTCATGAAGCCTTAAGCTAAATACATGGCAGCTGCCCTCGCTCTGCGCAATTGCCACATACATTCTCGATCTTTGCCTCGGATGAAGTCGATGACCCCCCCACCGAATTATGGTGCGGTCATTCCTGGCTGTATCTTCCGCAGTGGATATCCACTGGAGGCAAACCAGGGGTTTCTTGAGACTCTGAAATTGAAGACGGTCCTGTAAGTTGCTTGAGATCATTGGGTATCTGCGGCATCGTAGGGCTATGCTGACAATGTATGCAGGACTCTGGTGTCTGCAATTACACCACCAGCGCACGCGGAATGGATGAAAGAAAATGGCATTGAGCATATCCAAATCCCAATTCTACCAAACAAGGAGGGCAAGCCATCCACGCCAGTTGTAAACTTTAACTCCGCACTTGCTGTCATTCTTCGCCGTAGCAGTCACCCAATACTTATCCACTGCAATCAAGGCAGGGTACGTTCTCTCCTCAAGCTCAAGCCAACATACTCATACGCCCAACCACAAGGTCAACCCTGCTGATCCTCAAGTTTAGCATCGCACAGGTTGCGTAGTTGCCTGCTTCCGTCGTGTCATTGGCGAAGACCTCATCGCCGCTATTAGTGAGTACCATACTTACGCCGACCCAAAAGCCCGCCCCCCTGACGAAGTCTGGATCCGGAACTACGATGCAACAGCCTTGGCTAGGGTGGCTGCGCACGAGCACTGGATTGGTTCTCCGCAGCAGCCGACAGCACGCACTCTCACTCCTGTTGCATCAAGGACGGGAGCGCCAAAGGTTAGGGCATAGACTGTACATATGTCCGGCAACGCTATTTCATATGTCCTGTTGTTATGTAGCTATCGGGAGGCGCAGCTAACCTTTTTGGTATCCCTTCTTGGTTACAGCAATTGGTGTTCAGCGTGTGGGGCTTCCGCAATGTTCACGAATTGAATGCGCCGAGAGATCCTTCATGCAGGACTCGGCATAAAAATTTCTTTCGCAGATGCCTGACATGGCAAGTAATTGGTTTCAACGTTGAATAGAAGTGCCGGGCCGGCGAGTGCGCTGATTTCCCGAGCACTGCATTCTTAAAAAGTACGGAACACAGAACGTACATATTTCCGTTACTACAAAATAGACGTGGTGGCACTATGTTTCTTTTATAAGTATTGTAGTGAGCAGGCATGCTGTAATGTAACTTAGAGCATCGTTGCACTGTCACGCGTCTGGTGTGAATTTGACCCCGTTTTACCGCCGTCACAATAGGAGAGATCCATATACTTCTATTTCTGCCGACCCACAAACTCTTAACTTCAATTCTTCTTCGTCCATCTCTCCAAAGTCCCTTCCTTTGGGTCTTGATGTATCACTCGAAGTTCGGCATTACTTGTTGAACGCTATGATGGAAGTCACTGCACATGTAGCCAGGACAACGAAATGATAAGAGCGGTTCGACCTTCATCTCCCCAGCTATTGGTTTCACTTTCCAATGTTCCTACGTCTAAAGCGGAAAGCGCGGAGGACCAACAGGAGACTCCCACTCCAATTGGCGACCACAATATTCAAGCTCTTTGCCAAGTCGTGGATAGCACCTTCTCCTTGCGAGCTCATCGTCATGCTGGTCACTCCTGCTCTTCCACAGTCCCTTCCTTTCTGTTCGATGATTCTATTCTATATGAAATGGGCTTTGTTGAAAACAGGATTGTTAGCTAGGGTTGCAAAGGCATGCAAAAGATTAGGTGATGTGGGCCGTGAGTGGGCCACCAGTGGATGTGTACATGGGATGCACTGAGTAATCATCAGCGCGACAGTGCGCGAGAGAGTATCTATGAGATGATTCTCGGGAGCTGGGTCATAGGGTAGAGAAACTCACAACGGAGGCATTGTAGACGACAGAGGATTCGATGGATGAAGGGCCAGAAACGTTGTGCTTTGGATGGATGATCGCGCATCAGAAGCCGTCAACAATTTTAGCGGAACGTCCCGGCTAATACGGAGCAGAAATGAGATCATTAAATCTTAAATATCAGAACGAATCCATGTGTTCTCTCACTCCACGTACCTTTTAGTATGAAGCGGGAGTGCTGCAGGCTGTTGAGGTGGATTAGAGACGGTGAGACATATTTTTGAAACAATTTCTTAATTTCATTTCATGGACGAATGACTATCCTGATGTAATTGTATCAATCGCGCCATATGTTTAATCCACTTCTCCGCAAACGCGTCCTCCGTGAATCTTTTGGCGCTTGCTCTAGCACGCAACCGCATTGCTAGTGTTTCATCTGAACTGAGTGAGAGTGCTTTGCCAAATCTATGGGCAAACTCCTCAGGTGTTGTAGCATGGAAACCTGGGAGCAGTGGGTCAGAAACGATGTGTACGACCGAACTGAGGTACTTACCAGTGGGTTGCCCATCTACGTCAACAACGATGTCGATTTTTGGACCTCCGCTGGCATTGACGACGCTGATAAGACCTGCTGCCTGATACTCGACGACGCCGATCCCAAAATGTTCGTTCCACATGCCATTGACACCAACCCAGCTGCGACGCAGCCAGTCCAGAATCTGGGGCCACGAGGCGTCGCAAATGAATTCCACATCGTCCTTGATCTTCAACTCGTGAGCTAAAAGCCGAAGCTTATAAACTCTTGTCGCGTCGTCACTATCGCGGACAGAACCGATGAGGATGAGTTTCGGTTTCTCCTGGGATGACCCTTGTTGAACATGTAGGAACTTCGCGAAGGCATCGAGTATGACCTGATGGTTCTTTTCCGGTCGGAACTGCGCAATATATAAGAGGTACTTGCCCCGATTTTTCTCACTCTCCTTGCTGACATCTATCGCTCCCTCCAGCTCTTCCACGGCGACAGGAGGGAAAACGGCCTCTGTCTCGAACACCTTCTTCCTTCTCGCCCTTCGCGGGCCCCAAAGCTTTCGAATGTGTCCCTGTGTCCAAGTCGAGTTCGTCATTACCACGTCGACCTGGCCCCCAACGAAACTGTAAAGCCACGCAAAAGCCAGCCAGTATTGCCTTTTTGCGACACCTCTGTATCCCCTTCCCTGGCCCGCATTAACGCCGTGTCCACCTTCGTCAAGTGATCCGAGCATATCAGTGGAAATAGTCGGATAATGTACATATGCACCAGTGGGCACATCGGGAAACAGAAATTTAGAGAACCCCAAGGTGAAGGCGTAACCCATGGTGTCTACAAAAACGTCCGGAACCAGCAGATTAAATGCATCATATGCGAGTACTAGGCTTCCAAAGCTTTGTCCGAGCAAAGTGAAATGTGGCCAGGTCGAGGCAAGCACGAAGCGACGAGTGGAGAGGTACAGGAATTGGATTTTTGGCGGATGAAGGTGGATGTTGAAGCGAGTACGGACACGGTCAATGATTTGGTTTTTGTCGACATCGTGATCGCCAGTGTAAACAATACAGAGGACTTCAGGCCAGCGTCTTTGGGTTGCGCGAATGGCAGCCCAGAGGACTCGTTCGCCACCGCCGCCAGCGTTGCTGTATTGAGTCGTAAGCTGGATTATCGAAACTCATTAGGCTATCGGGCAATTTACCAGAATGGATGAAAGAATCCTATAACACCTGACCAAGCCTTTGACCCTTTCTCACCGTTTGTGTCGGAACCTGCGGTATAGCTTTCCACTCTTTCCCATTCCTCGTCTCCATTCGGTGGGCTCTTGGCATGGTATTCCTTCTCTTCAGCTTCCGCTCTTGAGAGCAGCAACTCCCTTCTCGACGATGTCCTGCTGCGAATATACCAGCCTATAGCTCGACCGCATAATTTGATGGTAAAAGGTAAAGTCAGAAACGAAAGTGGTGTAAGGATGAGGAGCGAGAGGAGAAAAAATGAAGGAGAAAAGACGTTCATAGCTGACGCATTGCAGACAGCTAGAATGCACTCATGATGGAGAAAAATAACCAAGGGGAAAGACGCGAGGTTTGAGGGCGCGTGCAGTGCTTTGTTGTTTCATAGCTGGCAGGTACGAGGCTACCTGCACGATGTCATCAGTGCCGTAAGCCTCAAAAGACAAGTCCTGAGGGTCGTCCCTGCATCGGCCCGGATGATCATCGGCAAACTCCTTCTCAGAAACCTCCGGGAAGGTACTGCCATATATAAGTTAAGGTTATTGTTGATCCCTGCCTCAGTGTCCCTGGCAAGCCTACCTTACGTCTTGGATGCACAAAAGATCCTTCTTATCAGTACAGATGTACAGCTTCCAGCTCCTATGTTATCGCAAATGGAGAAAGTGGAATCCTCCATGAGCTCTGGCATGAGCATTAGGAAGTCGCCACTTCATTTAGAGAATCAGAGATAATATGTCTGATCCTCATTGCGAAAGCGAAATACGACCACTACCGCCGGAGGTCGTTGACCAGATAAAGTCTAGTGTAGCTATCACGTCTTTGAACGACGTTGTCTCCGAACTGGTCAAGAATTCACTAGATGCCGACGCTACTAAAATTGAGGTCACTATCGACTATGCTCGTGGAGGCTGTATCGTTAAGGACGATGGGCTTGGAATCAATGCCCAAGAATTCCAAGAGGAAGGAGGTCTTGGCAAGCTCCATCGTGAGCATGTTCTCAACTCTGCCGAATGCAGGAAATTAAAAAGCTTACATGGATAGATACCTCAAAGCACTCTGGCTCTGTCTACGCGCCGACTCACGGTCATCATGGAGCTTTTCTAGCCTCTCTTGGTGCCCTGTCGCTGCTCTCCATAACCTCGCGACACCATCAATATTTTTCCCACAATACTCTGGTGATGCACCGTTCGCACGTCATATCACGTCTAACTCCGGCGCCTGCTCAGCACGATATTTCTGGCTCTCATGGAACAAGGGTATCCGTTCGAGACCTTTTCGGCAACATACCGGTCCGCGTGAAACAGCGAACGGCTGTCTTGGAACTAGGTCCGGAAGATGATAAGTTGTGGGAGAATCTGAGACGAACAATCACTGGGTTAATATTGGCATGGAAGTCACCTACATCCATTGTAGTGAAAGACGTGCGAAAGGGTAGGAGGATCCGCGTGGCCCGTGAAACTCCAGCGCAAAAGTTGGACACAACGTCGAAACGGAATCCCAATCTGACCTTGCATGACATTGTGAGCATTTTGAGCCAGGCTGGGTACATGTCACCAGAGATTTGGCCCGCCTGGGTCCCAATCTCCGGCTCGACGAGTTCAATATCAATCAGAGGAGCAATCTCTACGGTACCGGCGCCGAGTAAGCAAGCTCAGTACATTGCGATTGGTATTGAACCCTTGACACCTCATTCGGGGCATAGTGAGCTTTATGAGCATGTCAACAAGGTCTTCAGCAATTCACAATTTGGCACCGTGGAGAAAGATGCAGATATTGACGAGCCAGAGAGAGGTCGGCGTCGGAAGGACAAACGCTTCAAGAACGACGGCTTCACAAACAGGCAATTAAAGAGTCGCAAAGGTATTGATCGCTGGCCAATGTTTTTCCTGCATATTTCGTTCAGATCCAGGAGTCCGGACCCTATCCTGATTAACGATCTGCTTGAAAAGGAGGCCAACGTGCAAGCAATAATCGAGGTACTTAACGCAATGCTTTTCGAATGGCTTACTGCGCACCGTTTTCGCCCACGAAAGCCAGGGCTGCGGGGACAGACGAACGACGCCTTGCGATACTTGCCTCTAAAGAGCACTCGTTCGAGCCCTTCCCAAGCATCGCGAAGTCCACTAGCGATCGATGACAATATCGCTCCGACCACTGGTGCTATAACCGCTCTCGAGCAAACCAATACCTCATATGTCGGGTCTTCAAAGTCCCAGTCTGGAGTCCCTAGCGTCGATCCTGTCAATCTTAGTCGGCATTTTCGTAACTGGAGCCGGATAAAAAGCGGAAAGCCAGACTTCTATGAAAAGGCTTGGGGCCGTTGCGAAGCCGCTAGAACTGAACCAACTCCAACGCGACGGAAGGACGGAAGCTGCTCACCTCTTTTAGGAGGGCGTTCCTCGCCAGAGTGTAACGAGACAACTTTTCCTATTCAACTCGATTGTCTACATGAATCTTCATCTGCCTCTCAAGGGCGATCGCCGTTGCCGAATGGGCAGAATCCGGATCCCGTCGACCGTGTGGAAGGGACTTCTGACGAGCGAGCTGAGGATGGCAATATTTCGTGGATAGATCCCTCAACCAAGGAGACGATTATTGTAAATGCTCGCACAGGAATAGTTGCTGCCTCTGTACCACGGTATTCAGAACTAGAGCCTGGAGGGCACAACAGTCAGTCCGATGGAAAAACGTCACGGCAGGGAAGAGGAGCAAATGGCTTGCGTCGGCTTTCAACGAGAGCACAGGCACTATCTTCGAATCGGCCCAAAAGCACGTCTTGGTTTACAGAATTCCTAAGTGATTGGGATAATCCCGTCTTTCAAAATGCGGAAGAGTGTATTCCGCAGGCACTACCTCAAGAACTCGACATGCAAGCCAACGCTTCTGGCACTCACGGAGATCACCTTCATTTAGCGAAGGGAAATAAACAAGCTTCTCAAGGATCCCCAGTTTTCTCTAAAACAAGACTTTGGAGAGACGCTCTTTGCAATGCACAGGTGTTGGCGCAGGTGGACAAGAAATTCATTCTAGTCAAGATGCTTGCCGCCTGGCCATCAAGCGAAACAGCGGATTCCAAAAGTGACAGCCAGAAAGACATACTAGTTCTGATTGATCAGCATGCGGCAGATGAGCGCTGCATAGTTGAGGATCTATTGCAAGATCTTTGCACGCCAAGTTCACAGCCTTCGATACCGACAGACCATGGTGTGCAGTCCACTGTAAAAACCATAACCTTGGATCCACCGATCAGATTTGAAGTACCAGAGTCGGAGAAAACACAATTTACTCACTGCGTCAAGCTTTTTGCTCGTTGGGGCATTCTCTACGACATGATGGACAATGGTAGACCTCTAGACGGAGCACGGCCTGTATCTCAGCCCACTTCCAGGTCAAGCATGAGTATCGGGGTCGTTGTCAGAGCACTTCCTGCAGTCATCGCGGAGCGCTGCCGGCTCGAGCCGAAACATATCATCAATCTTATGCGATCCGAAATATGGAGCGATGGCAAGCCTCCCTCAGCACGAGACGACGGCCCACTGCCAACCACAGACCCTCATTTCTGGCTCCAAAGCATCGGAAATTGTCCACGTGGCATTCTCGATCTAATCAATTCACGCGCATGTCGCAGCGCTGTCATGTTCAACGACCGACTCTCTCTCGTGGATTGTCGAGCGCTGGTGAAGAGGCTAGCGGGCTGTGCACTTCCGTTCCAGTGCGCGCATGGAAGACCCAGTATGGTACCATTGGTTAACCTGGAAGACAGCAATCAGCGGAGGATAGAGGTGAACTCTGTTCTTCACCACCAAGAGAGCGGATTAAGAGTTGGGGATAGGCCATGCGATCAAAAATCATGTAACAATTTTGGTGAAGCTTGGAAAGAATGGCGTAGAACAATGCGTCCTAATCAGCTGGATGGACAGCAATGATGTTTGTAGACTATTCTGTCTGGCGATGTAATAGGAAGTACAACTGGTGCCAAACGAGGCGAAATCTCGATAATAACTTATGTAGTGTTAGCTTCTGCACGGAGTAATCCGTACAACAAGATGAACAGTACGGGGTGCGTGATCTTGGGCCTTCGCAGCGCGCAATCGGATCGAATCTCGCTGCTCTCCTTCGAAGAAACTCTGAGCTTGGTCCACAGGTTTGGAGAAGCCTTTGTGAAATTCTGACGCTAATTCCTAGTGATTGCCAAGTTAGGGGGTTTGAACGGATATTGACAAGCCTCCGTTTCCTTCCGAAGGCTGCTCATGTCAGGGCTGGATGGCGAGTCACTTAAGGCCAAGAAGGGCGAATACGAGATAAGATGAGTCTAGGGGAAATTTTTGCATCTGCAAGGTGATTCACCTCCACGACTCGACACAAATTAAAGAAACGGCAGCCGTTATTACTCCGCCGTATAGCTTAGTCACCGCAAAGGCGGATAGAGAGAAGCCAGCAGCCGTTGCTCGGTTCCACTTATGCAGGAATGGTCTAGTGGCCCGCCTAGAGTTGCACGTGGGGAAGGCAAGGAGCCACCGAGCCGTAAAACTCCAAAGCCCTAAAACCCTTACGGATCCTCTCGTTTCCGGGATACTTACCTTATGTACTGTGCAGCCCATTTTATGCAGCAACACGATGACGATCACCTCGGATGCTGACTGTTTCCGAGCCCTAAACGTTCCGTCTTCCGTCCTACCATTCGTGCCACTGTCAGCCCAAGAGATGTTGGCCTACCAGACAGCCAAACAAAACACAATTCGACTTACCCCCCACATCGGGTCGCGTCCTTGGCTGCCTTCCTCGCCTCCCGCCTGGAAACACGCGCGGCTGACGTTGACGGACCGGGTGTATTCGCCAAACGGCGCTACTTTTTCCCTTTGTTGATCTATTCTACCTCCGCCGAGGAGCACTCCCTATATCATATCCACCAGTCCTGACATTACCAGGGTCTCAATTTCTTATGGGTTTCTTGGGCTGAACTCTGCGGCATACATTCGGCAGTTTTCTCTATTTTTCTTCACCTTTTCTTCGCCACATTGAGTGCCTCCGAGAGAGCGTCTGCTCTCGACTTCGACTACCATGTCGTTGGTAGGCAATTTCACGTTTAATAAT
Source organism: Viridothelium virens (assembly GCA_010094025.1). Lineage (NCBI taxonomy): Eukaryota > Fungi > Ascomycota > Dothideomycetes > Trypetheliales > Trypetheliaceae > Viridothelium > Viridothelium virens. Next base: position 15,710 of record ML991866.1, on the reverse strand, counting down.
TATGATCGCACAGCGGAGGTGGCTGGAGTAGGTGCAGGAGGCCAAGCACCTGCTCGGCACAGAGATCAAGAAGATGCACCCAAGCCGATACTCGAGCGCATAACAACGTCACGATCGGCTCGCGAAGATCCTATGGATAAGGAGACCAAAGCCGTGAGTTTATTTCTGTTATGACGTATGCCAAAACTTTTCACTGATCAATCATGCAGAATGGAGACGTCTCATCAGTTAGAGGCAAAGACACTTCCTCCGAATCGGACGAATTCGAGAAGGCGGAGGAACGTGATGAAAAAGTTCATCAGCTAGCCAAAACCCTTACGAACAAGTCATCCTGGAGTCAGATCCCACATAATCCGTTTGAAGCAGAGAAGGAGTCCGCAATAGACCCCAATTCGCCAAACTTCAGGCCCAGAGCGTGGGTCAAATCGCTCTTGAAGCTTCGATCGCAAGACCCAGAGGTGCATCCCGACCGAACGGCAGGAATTGCTTTCCGAAACCTTAATGTACACGGCTATGGATCGGGAGCAGATTATCAAAAGAACGTTGGCAATATTTGGCTTCAAGCAATTGGTGCGGTGCAGCAGCTCCTGGGGGTTGGACAGCAGAGGATAGACATCTTGAGGAACTTCGATGGATTGATCAAGAGTGGCGAGATGCTTGTCGTACTCGGGCCTCCAGGTTCTGGTTGTTCAACGCTTCTCAAGACCATCTCCGGAGAGACTCATGGATTCGTCATAGATGACGGTTCATACCTAAATTATCAAGGTATTTAATTTCAAGGTCCCAGCACTCAGCACATTTCATTAACCCTCTATGACCAGGTATCGGACCCAAAGAAATGCACAACAACTTTCGTGGTGAAGCCATTTACACTGCAGAGACTGATGTACATTTTCCCTCCCTCCTGGTCGGCGATACCTTGGAGTTTGCTGCACGGGCACGAGCACCACGCCACATTCCTGGTGGCATTGACAGGAAGGACTTTGCCAAACATCTCCGAGATGTGATCATGGCGACCTTCGGTATCAGTCATACAATAAACACAAAAGTCGGTAACGACTTCGTCCGTGGAGTTAGCGGTGGTGAACGGAAGCGTGTCAGTATTGCAGAAGCCGCTCTCAGTGGGGCTCCTTTGCAATGCTGGGATAATAGTACACGTGGTCTGGATAGCGCCAATGCCATCGAGTTCTGCAAGACTGTCAGACTCTCGACCGACTTATTGGGGGCAACGGCTTGTGTGGCGATATATCAATCCCCCCAAGCCGCCTACGATGTGTTCGACAAAGTAGCCGTCCTATACGAGGGGCGCCAGATCTTTTTTGGCCGCACGACCGAAGCCAGAGGATACTTTGAAAGATTAGGCTTCCACTGCCCTGATCGTCAAACGGACGCAGATTTCTGTACGTCGATGACGAGTCCACAGGAACGAGAGGTTCGGCCCGGATTTGAGAATCAGGTCCCTCGAACACCGGATGACTTTGCAAAAGCCTGGAAGTCCAGTTCCGAATACGAGCGTTTGATGAATGAGATTGAAGAATATGACAGGACTTACCCGATCGGCGGTGAATCTTTCGAGAAATTCAAACAATCGCGAAGAGCCCAGCAAGCACGTTTTCAGCGCTGGCAATCTCCATTTACGCTCTCCTACAACCAGCAGGTCCAGCTATGTCTCTGGCGTGGGTTCTTGCGTCTCAAAGCTGACCCAAGCTTAACCTTCTTTCAGTTATTCTTCAACTTCATTATGGCCTTGGTTGTCGGCAGTGTCTTCTACAACCTCAACAATTTCACCCAGAGTTTCTATGAACGTGGTGCTCTCCTTTTCTTCGCTATTCTCCTTAACGCCTTTGGCAGTGCACTCGAAGTAAGTCTGTCGTCTTTTCCGTACGAAGCTCTATCTAACGGCGACTCAGATCTTGACACTCTATGCGCAACGTCCGATTGTCGAGAAACATGCCAGATATGCACTGTATCATCCATCGACAGAATCTATCGCTTCCATGCTGACGGACATGCCATACAAGATATTGAATACAATAATATTTAATACTACTGTCTACTTCATGTCGAATCTCCGTCGGGAAGCGGGGGCCTTCTTTTTCTTTCTTCTGGTATCGTTCACTCTCACGCTCACAATGTCTATGCTATTCCGCTTCATCGCATCGGTGTCTCGGACTCTGGCTCAAGCGATGGCGCCAGCGGCAATTCTCATCCTGGCTCTCGTCATCTATACCGGTTTCGTTATTCCGACTCGATATATGCTTGGCTGGTCAAGGTGGATCAATTATCTCGACCCAATTTCGTACGGTTTCGAGTCCTTGATGATCAACGAATTTCACAACCGTGAGTTTGGTTGCTCCCAATTCATACCTGCCTATCAGGGCGCTAGCATAACCAATCAAATCTGCACTGGCGTTGGATCCGTCGCAGGTAGCGATTTCATCAGCGGAGACGCCTATATAAACTCGGCCTTCCAGTACTACCACTCCCATAAATGGCGAAATTATGGCATTGTTTGGGTTTTCATGATCGGTCTCTGCGCTTTCTATCTGCTGGCCTCAGAATACATATCTGCCAAGAAGTCTAAAGGTGAAGTCCTTGTGTTCCGCCGTGGCCATGCTCCTGCGGCCGTGACGAAGCTGCGTGCAAACGACGAAGAGGCTGCCATCAATGGTGACGTAGCTGCAGTTACGGAGAGGAACCTCGATCGCGATATTTCGGCGGTGATCCAGGAGCAGACAGCGATTTTCCACTGGAAAGATTTGTGCTACGATATCATGATTAAAGGTCAGCCTCGGCGTATTCTAGACCACGTGGATGGATGGGTTAGGCCAGGCACTTTGACCGCTTTGATGGGTGTGTCAGGTGCTGGCAAGACTACATTGCTCGATGTCCTTGCAGACCGTACGACGATGGGTGTCATTACTGGAGAAATGTTGGTTGATGGGCGTCAGCGTGATAGCTCGTTCCAGCGCAAGACTGGATATGTCCAGCAGCAAGACTTACATCTGTCTACCTCAACTGTACGCGAGGCTCTCAATTTCAGCGCCTTGCTCCGTCAGCCAAGGCACGTACCGCGACAAGAAAAGCTGGATTACGTCAACGAGGTTATCAAGCTTCTGGACATGAAGGATTACGCAGACGCCGTCGTTGGTGTACCTGGAGAAGGTCTCAACGTCGAACAAAGGAAACGTCTCACTATCGGTGTTGAACTTGCCGCCAAGCCGGAGCTTCTACTCTTCCTTGACGAACCGACTTCAGGCCTTGACAGTCAGACTTCATGGGCAATTTGCGATCTCATGGAGAAGCTTACGAAGAGCGGTCAAGCTATCCTTTGTACTATCCACCAACCGTCGGCCATGCTATTCCAACGTTTCAATCGATTGCTTTTCCTCGACAAAGGTGGCAAAACCGTGTACTTTGGTGAGATCGGTGAGAATTCGCAGACCTTGACCAACTACTTTGAGAGAAATGGAGCATCGCCATGTCCAAAAGATGCTAATCCGGCCGAGTGGATACTCGAAATCACTGGTGCCGCACCTGGCTCACATACTGACATCGACTGGTTCAACACTTGGCGTGAAAGTCCTGAAATAAAAGAAGTGCATGCTGAACTGGAGCGCCTGAAGGTGCACCGCCCTCAGGAAACGGCTCCAGCTACTACACCAGATAATAAAGACAGTTATCGGGAATTCGCGGCGCGCTTCCCCGCCCAACTGTACCAAGTCTTGAAGCGAGTATTCCAGCAGTACTGGCGAACCCCCTCGTACATATACTCCAAGATAGCACTATGCACCTTCTCTGGCCTCTTCATCGGCTTTTCCTTCTTCCATGCTAAAAACAGCCAACAAGGGCTGCAAAATCAAATGTTCTCCCTCTTCATGTTGATGACGATCTTTGGTCAATTGGTTCAGCAAATTACACCTCACTTCGTCACCCAGCGCGCTCTTTACGAAGCTCGCGAGCGACCTTCCAAAGCCTACTCATGGAAGGCCTTCATGCTTTCCAACATCCTTGTTGAGATTTTCTGGAACTCGCTCGCGGCTGTATTACTCTTCTTCACCTGGTACTACCCTATCGGTCTCTACCGCAATGCCGAAGCTACCAACACGGTACACGAACGCGGCGCGTTGATGTTCCTTCTCGTTTGGACCTTTCTCCTATTTACCTCTACCTTTGCCGATCTCGCGGTCGCGGGCATTCCGGATGCTGAGACAGCAGGCAATCTCGCCAACTTGGCCTTCTCACTTTGCCTGATCTTCTGCGGGTATGTTTCTCTCCCTTCGAAGCTCTCTCCACCATCACGTCACCGTTTTCCTTCTCCTGTCTTGTCTTTCCTTTCCTTCCATTGCTAACACTACTCCCTCCAGTGTCCTCGCGTCTCCCACTGCCCTACCAGGCTTCTGGATCTTCATGTACCGCATCTCCCCTTTCACCTACCTCATCTCAGCCATGCTTTCGACCGCCGTCGCCAACACGTCCGTCAACTGCGCCGATAACGAATACCTCACCTTCCCGCCTCCGGCAGGACAGACCTGCCTCGAGTACATGCAGCCCTACATCTCCGCGGCGGGCGGCTACCTACAGAACAATGCGACTCGCGCGCCCGAGCTCTGTAGCTTCTGCTCCGAGAGCGATACCAACATCTTCCTTGCTGGCGTAAGCAGCTATTACAGTGAACGATGGCGCAACTTTGGCTTCATGTGGGCGTTTATCATGTTTAATGTGGTGGTGGCGACGCTGATCTACTTTTTGGCACGGGTGCCGAAGAGGAAAGGATGGTGGAAGTTTTGGCAGGGGGAGAAGGCGAAGACGGAGTAAATCCGGGAAAGTCGTTGGGGGGGGGGCGCCTCCATTCTGCTTGACATAGAACTTTTCCAAAATATTGTATTAATGCTGAAGACGTCGCTTTTCTCGGTCTGTCCATCGAGCGGACTGCTTGGTTAGTAGAGGATGTATGGTAGATCAACGGGTCGTGGCTAGATTCATAGATTTCCATGGGATTATTGTACAACTAGATATTCATCGTCTGCAGTGTTCCTCTGGTCCTGGAGATTCTGCACGGTCCAAAATACAGCATTGGCTCATCAAACGCCGTCGAGTATTGCTCACGTTATGACGAACTCCAAGCCTATCTTCACTTTCTCCGAGATGAATAGCTGGTCTGTCATAAGCAGCTTGCAACTGGAATCCGGCACAAGTCTTCTCGCGTCTATTTTTGCCAATGTGAATCTCACTGACCAAACTCTAACAAATGTCATCCTTTGGACATATCCCAACAAGATCCAGATCTCGGGCTAACCTTCGTCTTTCTTACCTTCTTCTAAGCTTGATTGGGGTTTAGTCGGACTGGGTAGTAGCAGTCATTCCTTTGCTTACCGTATCACGCGGTTGCCAGAAAAACCCGCACACCAAAACTGGGGGGTGCTTCATAAGGTACACAGTAGACAGAAAAGATCACACATGTACATTAGGCTTGTCTGCTATTACACAGTCACCACCTTTTAGACTCAAGAGATTATTGAATAATAATTTTTACCCTGTAAAGGTAGTCTACAGGTGTGGCTGCTTTTCTGGCGAGGCCACCCCCAGTCTCGGTGTGCGGATTTTTTTGTCAACCGTGTGCGTATCAACGTATCGAGAGATGTCTGACCCGGTCCCTGCCGCCCCGCTCCCAACTTCCGTCTGACTCCCTGGATCACCACCTTTCCATCACCACATTCCAAGCGATTTGAAGCCTTCCTATTTCCACTGACGCGCTCAGGAGATCCCGGTCTAGCAATATGTCACCATAACTTGTTTCACTACGTCGATACAGGAGAGTCCACATAGGTAACAAAGCCACGCTGTTGTAGGGCCGGTGAGATCTTGAACCGCGTTTTCGCCTTTCGAATAAACATTTGAGTTGGCAATCAGGGGCACGACTCTTTCGGACCGACATTTCTTTTCGTACTTCCTCGAATCCGTGTTTTCCACCGTGTACCAGTGTCTTGAAATTCGCGGTCATGGCCCCGAAGTCTCTTCTAAAGTCGTGGTTCCCTACCACAGCATCTCCACTCATCTGCAATGCTCCAATGTTTGGGACCGCCACGTCCGACATGGCCACTGCGGTGACAAAAGCCGGCGGATTGGGAATCATCGGTGGAGGCTTCGACTTAGCTCCCAACTCGGCACAACTAACTGCCCTTGATGCTGATCTCGCCAAAGCCGCTTCCGCACTGTCCATCGAACCCGGCCGAACTCTTCCTGTGGTTGTTGGCTTCATCACGTTCCATTCAAGCTTCGAACATGTCCTCGAAACTGTTCCGCCGCTGCTTGAGAAGTACAGGGTAGCTGGTGTATGGCTGGCGTTTCCTCAGCCTGGCGCGCACGCGGATGTGATCAAGGAGCTCAAGCGGAAAGGTGAAGCATGGGGTCTGAAAGTTTTTGTACAAGTCGGTACCGTAGAAGCTGCGGAGGAGGCGGCAACGCATGGAGTGGATGTAATCGTCGTCCAGGGAATAGATGCCGGTGGACACCAGTGGGCGCAGGGGGCAAGTATTGTTTCATTGGTGCCAGAAGTAAGAGACATGCTAGAGCAGAATTTCAACGGCCACAATATCGCCCTGATCGCTGCCGGCGGAATTATGGATGGGAGAGGGTTAGCTGCTGCAACGGCTTTAGGTACGTTGTCATCAACCTAGACTTGGCGAATGAGTGACTGATTCATCGCAACAGGTGCGGAAGGCATTGTGATGGGAACAAAGGCAACCAACTAGAATGAGCTGTGTTGAATCAGGCTAACGATTCATTATAGTTCATTTCAACGACAGAATCGCCCAGCCCAGACGTCATAAAAGATAGATTAATATCTACGAGCGATGGAGGCGTTGCGACGATCAAGTAAGGAGGTCTGCAAGACCTTCCAATATCTCGATAAGCTGATTACGAGAAGATCTACTATACACGATGACCTTCAGGGCACTGGTTTTTGGCCGCCCTTATACGATGGCCGGGCCATTATTGGAGAACCGTATAACGAGTTCAAGGCCGGTTCGTCGATGGATAGTCTTGTAGAGAGACACAAAACCGCTCATGCATCTGGAAATCATTCAAGAAGAATTATCTGGTGGTACGGAAATATCCATGACCATAACTACATCTGTCGGCTCGAACATGCTAACCTATTGAAGTGGTACTGGTGTCGGCTTAATCAAAGACGTGCCTTCTTGTCAGGAGGTTGTGAGAACTACCTTGAGGCAATACAGCGAAGTCATCGAGCGGGTGTCCAACGTCCAATAGGTTAGTTTTGACGTTTCATTCAATTGTCGCCTCATTATCTTATGACTTTCCTAGAGTTGGTTCGATGCAGTCACCGGCAAGAGTGTCTTAAATGTAGACAATGGGCATTCTCAACAGTAGATTGACCTTACATATTTATGTATGAGCCGCATCCTCAAGACTTTCTCTCTGAGCTCGACCATTATGATAAGTTCCGCATAATTATTGAGGCAGTACCGCGCTTCATGATGCCGTCCTTCAGAAACTTACGAATGGGTGTTATGCTACGCTTTCGACAGCGTCCTTGATGAGATCGACTACAATCCTAGATTGGCTCAGCATGACCAGGTGCCCAGCATCACACTCTCTTATCTCGCTTTTTGCAAGCTCGGCCCACGTCATCTGCAACTCCACCAATGTTGCATTGTTCCCTTTGTAAATGAGATATATTGATGACACTCTGTCAAACAAAAATGGGCCATACTTGGGTGGCCGATCCCACTCGGGCTTAGCAATATCTTGGCTGAGATCATTAACGAGGGTCTTCTCGGGATCTTTAACAAAGAGTCGCTCTCCCCGAGACTCGAAGAAGGGCGAGCACTGATCGAGCTTTGCCTCACGGACAAGCGTAGCCATTATTGCGATAATATTTATAACGCCACCAGGAAGACCAGCGGATTTGCGATCAGCAAGCGTCAAGCCGGGTACGGCGTTTGCACCAATAAAGCCGCCAGCCGAGTGCACCACAAGGACGATGGTGTTTCCGCGATTAGCTAGCACCTTATGTAATAATGCGTGTAAAGTGGGTACGCATCTCCTCATATACTAGTTAGATAATCAATGCAGAAGCCCATGGTGGCGCCGCAGAGATAGCTACTGAGTTAGGTATGCTGGCAACATTCGGTTTCTCATCTCATTTTTCGGAGTTTGTAAGAAACCCACCTCCAATCGGCGGGGAACCACCGCTAAAACTCCTTATTTCGTAATCAAACAACTACCTTGCGGTGGCTGGGGGGTTCCCCAACAGGTAATCAATACAATGTTACCTCAGTTTAACTGTTATGACCATGTTGGCCCATGTTAAGGCGGTGTTAACATGGACCAACAAGGTCTTAACAGTGAATTCGAAATAACATTGTATTGATTACCTGTTGGGGAACCCCCCAGCCGCCGTAAGGTACTTACAACGTCAAGTATCGCTATCCAATCTTTTTTTGGTACCCTCCCCTCCACCCCTAACCACTCAACTAGAAGACATCTAGAAGGGCTTGAGGGCTTGTACTTGTTTGGGACAGGTTCCTGCACTTGTGCCGCCACACCCTAATCCTATCAAAGTGGGTAGCTTGAAGCGCAAAAGATGGTCTTTGGTTTTGTTACAATGAAAAGGGGTTAAGTGATGGGCACCGTATCGGTCGGAGGTGGGCTCCTTACAAATTCCCATATTTTTTTTTTTAGAAGACGACACTGCCACGACGAACCAATCCAAGTGCTTGAGTGAAGTCGCACTCGATATGGATCCACGGGAGAGACTATTGTGAGCCTCAACTTCGATACCTCCGTACGGTCGTCCCCTTCGTATCCTTCAATGAGCGGCTTCGCTAGTTAAAGCTGAGGCCTTCCGGCTAACCCTTCCGGGTAGCCACTCATCGAGCACAGCACCGACAGCATCCCCAGATTCTGTCGATCACCGAGCTCTTGCGGCCTAGCTCAGGACCCTCTTTATTCGGCTGAGGCTTACTTCCCGCGACGAACCTCGCAAAGAATGATCATGCGAGATCCGAATACACCGTGGGGTCCGAATTAGAATATTCTTAGATTCAACGTTGCGGTAACGGTATGATTTATGATCGTCAATTTTTGATGTATATATTCTCAAAAGCCTGCCTTTCGTCTCCTCTCCACTCTCACCGATTTCTCTAATCTTCGCTTTGATCTCCATCGTTCAAGTTTCTGTCACAGTCGCTTGTACCACAAATCAAGCCCACTTAATCCATAATCCATAATGCTCTCCCAAATCCTCATCGCTGCCACGGCCCTCACTGGCGCCCTCGCCGCTCCCTCGCTCGCTCTCCGCCAGACTTCCACTCCTAAACCTCCCTACACCAATACGCTATGGTCGATCTCCAACTTCGCCATCAGCGGCAACGAGGGCAACTTCTTCAACCTCACCGTCACCGACGGCAACGCTACGGTGCCCGCGACCTTCACTGTGCAATGCACGCAGCAGACCCTCGGCGGCGTCTCCTTCCAGAACGTGACTTGCGCCGAGAAAGATAGCGTGGGTGATGGCGATGTGTGGTTCAGCTATGATTATTATGCGGGCGGGGTCTTGAGCATCTTGCACGCGTACAAGAGTGGGTTTGGACAATTGGATCCGTATGACTTCTTCAGTGCGAGTATTGTCGATAATGGCGAGCAGAGGGACTTTACGCTACAGGCGGAATTCAAGGGCGTTGCTAGTGCATAGAGAATAACCAGAAAAGGATAGGGGCCCTGTGCTGTGGGAAGGGGATGGTTGAGGCTCGTTGAGATGTACATACTCCGTACAGCATTGTGAGATAGCGATATACCTTACTATCTGCCATTCATTTCAAAGATATAATTGAGTCGGAAAGCTACCGTAATAAGACCTTAGTGCTGGAGACTACCCATTCCATAAATATAAATGTTTATATATATCGACCATTCCGATCTCGAAATCGTCGAGTGGAAGTACATAATATCCTGCTGCTCCCGCGATAGTAATGGCCACCAAATGTGAGGGCGCGTCAAGACATGGATCGCTTGAAATCCTCTGTAAGCCCATTGCTCGTATCCTTCGGCCTCTGCCTAAGGTATATAAAAAAGAAATTCGTGCTTTGTCAGGAGAAGCAGTGAGGAATATGATGTCATATAGTAGTGTCAGAAAGCCACCATTTGCTTCCAGCCTTACAGAAACCGGTCGCGCCAAACAACAGAGGTAAATGGAAGACCGAATTATTCCAACGCATCGAAAAAGGAGATGATTACCAAAGCTGGCGATGTTCCTCAAGATCATTAAGCCTTTTCACGGCGTGGTATAGAGTCCATGGGCTCGGTCATTCCGTCGGTATAGGTAAATATCTATGCGTCTTGAGTAAAATAACCCTGCTTTTTCGCCCGTTGTCCCACCCATAACCTCCATGTTCCGTATTCATGACGAATGCCTGGAGGGGGATTCCTCAAGACTCCTTCAAATGTATCAATCTCTATGGCAACCCGGCTTGACTGATGATATCCGACGACATCCACTCGTCCTCCTCCCACACTCGGGAACAGATTAGATAGGTTATTCTGTAGTAACTCAATACGAGGATTATACGGAATACGCGAGCCACGAACAGCAGCAAGGGGTTGCGGTGTAACGATGGAAATAGTTATAGGATGGGGTACAGTTGGGGTCTCCTCATAAAATAATGATCCCCTGTTTCTTAGGTGTTCTATCCCAGGGCCTGTGCCTTGGCAAAGTCGGTCTCCAAATCGTATCATCGAGTAGGAACGTGCCCAAAAACCTAATTCATCTCGCTCTTGCAAATTGCCACTCTCATCGCGATACCTGAATGTAGGAATGTCATAGATAAGCGAGATAAAGATACCTGTCCTGGTCATAATCAGGACAGCTGTGTTCCCAGCTAAGTCCCGAATACCAAGGTAACTTTCGCCTAGGAAATCTGGAAAACGCCATGCTTGGTTTTTAGTTTGACCATTAGGACTGCTGAGATCGACCCACTGATCTCGCAAGGCTATCCTCCTCCATAATGTTCTAGCGTATGATTGTTGATTAGGAATGTCAGATAAAAGGGTCAGACTTCGCTTCTGCAGACTGCTTCTCGTATCTGCATGGACAGCCAGAGTCTCATTGGCTTTGATAGTTCCAATTGCGCTACTACATGCAGCGTCATCGTTAGTCGCTAGAAGCGCAATTGCAACATTGGTCAGACTTAAGAGTGTAGTCAAGGAATTGATTTGTATGTAAGATAGAATACGCATTGCGCAAGATAGCAAGGTTCAGTACGTACTTGTAACCGATATCAGGGGAGATGAAGGGGGGGTTAGCGGGAGAGGAAAAGTGACTATATATGACTCACAACGCTCACCATCTACCTAGGTACGTATAATTTCATAGATAATAGAAAGCAGATCTGCAACGTCAACACAGAAATGACGTCATTCACTTTCGAAAGCAAATACTTGCTTCCGTCTCTACAAGGATCGGTCGTGCCGAAAAGGAGAGGTGACCGTAAGTGCGGCAACGCAACGTGGAAAGAGGTGGTTCTGGACTTGGAGATATTCCTCATAAGGCTCATAATCAATAACCATGGAACTCCTTCCAAATTCCAATCACTGGTATCAGTCTGAAAGCGATCCTTTATGACCGTATTACTGTCAACTTATCGATAAGAAACCCAGCTCTCTAAAGCCGACATAAAAATAAGATGGAGGGCGATGACTTCAATTTGACCCAGGTTCATGCAAATTTGAAGCTCGGCCAGGGATAGACACTGTTGCGCAGCCAACACGATTTGAATACGTTACATCAAGCCAACCAAGCGCGCCGCTTGCCATTTAGAATCAAAAGAATCGCGCACTATGTACGATAGCTCTGTGAGCGTCATCCTAAGTGCATCACTTCCACTGCTGCAGTAAGTTGGTGTTCCGGTGAATCGGCAACCAGTTTCAGCCAAATCGGCGCTGCTTTATGTGCCTCTGTAGGTAGGATTCAGGTGCGGGGTAATAGGGGCCACATTTTACTCTCTACCTAACTACGGCGTAGGGATGCTAAAATAGCTGCAGAAACTAGAATAGAACAGAACGGAATTGACCCAATATCCTGGTCAAGTGTGGGAAAGAAAAATACCACATCGGCTTCCATTATTCCTCGCTCTTATTACTCTCGCTCCTATCAATCCTCTTGTCTCCGATTATTCTTGGAGTATTCCACTTACACTCCCACCCCTACTCCCATCAATTATCTCCATGATGAGCAGAGAGAAGAAAGTCCCAAATTCTCCTCAATTCTATCAATAGCTGTGTGAAGATCTGACCTGTCGTGGGAGACGGGAGAAGCCGATTTCCCCTAAAACTCAAAAAGGATATAATGAAATATTTCAAGCATGGGCACAGTAAGAAAGAATTTGATTGTCAATGGTAAATAATAATACTAAGCCTTAGAAGGTTTCAGAATCATCTCGGAAATCACAAGAACCCTATAAAAGCACTTTTAGGTGCATCGGCGACGGAGTTTAAAACCTTCTTCCAATGGTTTGTTGATGTACGGAATCTTCAAAGACTGACATCTTTGACATCAAATTGGAAAAGACTTCGAGCATACTACAACCGCCTGTTTTCAAAACCTATCGATCAGGACCTGGGTGACAATGTTCTGAATGTAAGACTTTATACATAATTCTGAACTCGGTTAATAGGAGGAACCAGTTCATTCAGAGAGACTTACGATCGCGCCACCATCTTGATACAACAAAACGTCCGAAACCCATCCTCAATGTGGACGACTTGGTCGACATCCTCCTTCGTCACTGGAAGTTTGATCCGTCGACGTATTGTGATGAGCGTCAACGAGTTCAGGTCGCTCTACTCCTCCTAATTGCTGCCTACACTGGCAGTCGACCTTCCTCAATACTCAATACAGATGAGATACAGGATAAGGATGTATGTAGTAGTAACTATGAGCGAACTAGCGTGTCGACAAAGCTAAGTGCTGTTCAGGGAGAGACAAAGGCGGTCTGCTATCGCCATATCGAGCTGTATCTCGTGAAGAGCGAAACCCTGATAGAACGGCTGAAGGTAGTGGCGCTTCTCACGCTACCATATGGTAAGGGAGATGAGTGGAAGCCCCAACCGTAAGTTTCCTCATAATAAAACACGGCCATCTTTTACCCTCTGAACCTTGTATTAGGAAAACCTTTCTTTTCTATGAGAATCCGAACCTCCTGCTATGCCCTGTTGCGCTCATCCTAGCACTCGCCTTCCACGACAATGCCTTTGTGGCCGAGGGGGTAAAGACACGAAAGTTACTCGAAGCTCAGATTCCCCATCGCAAGCTAAGTATCTAGGTGCGTTAGAAAGATGGCAAAATAAATACTCCAGTTATGCGAGACTCGGATATAACTGAGGGCGGAAGGCGTACTTCACCAACACGGCCTCTGGAGAAGTTAAATATTGGGCGCTACCTCTCCTGATTGGGTGAAGGATGCGGCTTTTTGGGCAATTTGACCTGTTATTATTTCCAATGAGGGACCGGGAATGCAGTTGATAGTAAGTGCACAGCCTTAGCATTAAAATACTTCTAATCCTGTCCTTCAGGCGTTGCAACTGCTGTAGAACGAGATTAAATTATGGGTCACTTAAACTCTACAATCTTTCAGTTCTACCTGACGCAAAAGGTTAAATGTGACGTCTAAGTAGCTTTCTTGGATAAGCCCAAGAACTTGACGCTTTTAAAGACCACAGAAGGAATACGGTTCACAGCGGACTCTTATGCCCCCACAATACTGACTTAGGAACAACAAAACACCATTACCAATAGCCCGGCTATGCTATTTATAGCTTAGGAGGTTAACGCCCTAACACAAGCCAAGAGGAGATACTAAAGCCTACACCAAGATAAAGCAAAACTGGATCAGCTTATTAGATAATGTAAAAAAGCAAAAAGTAAGCTGAAGGCTCTAAAGGTCTGAGAAGAGCGCTATATACTCCAAATGGTCCAAACTGAGCACTTTAAAAATAGTAATACCTGGGAGCTTAAGCGCTAGCTTGCAGGGATTAAAGCTAAGAACCCTAATCCTGGACAAGTTAATAAACCTATTTACAATATCCCAGAACGCCGTTGTGTGGTTGCCATCCTACATGTAACAACTTAGACCATACAAATATCCCCACTTAAAAGGCTCGGATATTAGGTAGATTTTATTAACAGTCTTACAAAATTACGCACGCGGCAGGACCCGCATAATTGTGGTTATTACCCAGAGATAGCCCTTTAAAGACTGCCAAAATCACGCGTCGGACCTTGCTTTTTATTAAAGACTAATAAACAACAGTGTCTCTTCTGCCTGGGCGATAAGAAGCTCCCACTGAGTAAACATGGGTTCGTCTGGGCTACTCACTACAAGATGTGGGATCATATTAAGAGCCAACACCTTCGTTATATCGCGGCCAACAAAAGCTTTACATGCCCCCATCCTCAATGTGATGACGTTGAGGTTGCAGATGTGACCCACTTCAAAAATCATGCAGCCCGGATTCATTGTGTCCGACTTCGTGCGAGACGCAACTGAGGCGGCGGACTCGGACACGACTATGTATTGTGTGCGATGGCACCTGCATATCCTCTGCCTCCGTATCTAGTTCCTTCGCTCCTCCCTGGATAGCTTTTCTAGACAAAAATTCACAGTCATGTATACACTGACCAATCTTTCTCCGTTTGACCTCTTGCAGCGCCTTAGCACCGACGTTCAGTAGAAAGTACTCCTCTGAATTGGTGCCTCCCAACAAATCAGTCTCTGCACACCGTCGGCTACAGAGGCCCAGCCCTTAATCGGTGTCTCTCAGCCAAGCAACCTCTCTAAGCCAATCAACCTCCAGTCAACCTCTCTAAGCCTCTCTTAACTCCCAGCTCTGAATCAGTGTCTCCCGGTATCAACCTCTCCGTGCCGTTGGAGACTAAGGCACAGCTCTGGATCGGTGTCTCTCGACGAATCAATCCCTCCCCGCTGCGCCGTTCGTAGCCGAGCCCCAGCCTACAACCAGTATCTCTCGGAATCAGTCTATCCGTGCCGTTGACAACTAAGATCCAACTCTAGATTGGTATTTCTTACCGGTTGGGCTCGGACGCGAAGCTTGAACGACGGCAATTCCATATCGAATGATGCAGCTCTAAAGATAGATCGAGCCGCTTTCAACAAATCGTTGATTATTAGCTTAAAAATAAGGAAAAATTAGGTTGGAGCGCGCCGCGGGTTCCAAGGTCCAGGTCACAGAGGTGACCAGCCGTGGATTTTTCCTCCAGTAATAACTTGGGATTTAACCCTGGCTTTGTCCCATATAGTGAGCCCAGCCTCGGAGTGATAAGGTGCGAGAACCAGTAGATATTCTTGATTGACAAGTGTCTAATACTTCGATCGCTAAGATACAAGCAAGGCATACACTGCTTGCACAAATACCGGCAATAGTGGCATTAAGACCGGAGATCCAGTGGACTCTTCTAACCAAACTGTGTCCAATTCCGGACCAAATACGGTTCGACGATGTGTATAATTTTTGCGGCTCTCCTACAAACACGCAACATTGTGG
The DNA here is from genome assembly GCA_010094025.1 of Viridothelium virens. Taxonomy (NCBI): domain Eukaryota; kingdom Fungi; phylum Ascomycota; class Dothideomycetes; order Trypetheliales; family Trypetheliaceae; genus Viridothelium; species Viridothelium virens. The sequence goes on along the minus strand of ML991866.1, from coordinate 122 downwards.
TGCAGCATCGATCGATTTCTGCGGGTAGGCTATCATATCCTCAAGTTTCTGTGCATATTTCGCAAATGGCGCCGAGCCGTTGATGTTGTTCATGAAGTAGATCCAATCAACATAGCCTCGGA
>ML991865.1:0-81261 GCA_010094025.1 Viridothelium virens | reverse complement strand
AAAATTTGGAGCGATTTGGACAAGGTTAAAAGCAAAGGACCCTACCAAAGGACCCTACCCCCTGTCGTGTTAACCCTAACCCTATTTTGCTAACAAAAGCAAAGGACCCTTATAAGAGTCCTTCGCCCCATATAGGTTAGGGCCAGTCAGTTTCGCCACTCTAATTCCACGCTAACTGTGCCGTTCATCCCCGCACAGACATGCGTGCCTCATCATTTCCATCACCAAAAACATTCTTTGCAAAGACAAAATGGGGGAGCCTCAAAACCCACAATGTCTTGATCAACCACATGTTGATCCTGCGGCGCAAGATTTTGTAGCATGCCTCAGGCTGGACCAGTTCTGTAAAGTTGCTGCAGCTTGCAGAGCTGGATTGGAATGTCACCCGGGAAAGCATACCATCGGAGGTGAGATTTCCGAGACCCCATTTTATCATGCTCATGAAATTTGGCGCGCTTATTTTTTTCCACACTATAGGGTTCAATGTTGTTCAAGAGCTAGAGTTCTCTGATGGCATTGTGTGGCTTGCGCGAATACCCCTTCCAGATCATTGTTTTCAACCGGACGAGTGTACACTTTCTTATGTTGCTATTCTAAAATACGTCAAACAGCATTCTAGCATTCCTGTTCCAACAGTTTATCACCATGCTCTCAAGTCGAATCCAAAGAATACAACAGATACTACGTTTCTATTGATGGAACGACTTCCCGGGCACGAATTGCAGGCCTTAGAGCCAGACGACGACGATGACGATAGCGACTGGAGCTTAGATGACCTTCGCATTGTCAGAAAAGTCCATGAACAATTAACGGATATAATCATTGATCTAGGCATGTGCTGAAGCCCTATCTGACTGACCAGAGACTGATATGTTGAGAATACAAGCCTCGTTGACATTCGACAAGATCGGATCCTTGCGTGAGAACTCGAGCGGTAGCTTCTTTGTGACAGAATATGTTGACCCCAATACCACTGCTTTCCCGAAGGAAAGAACGGCAGCTTTCAAGAGCCTAGAACCAAAGTATCGTGGTCCATTCTCCACTGTTTCTGACCTATATCATGCAAGTTGTCTGCTTGGTAAGGCGCATGTTCCGATTGATCCGGAGAAAGTGTGTCGTGAAGAGACGATTGAGGATTTCGAAACTCTTGATAAGATGAGATCAAGATTGCGGATTGCTGAGTACGAATACGGTCCGTTCGTGCTGTTCCATAACGACTTGACGGTACAAAATATACTTGTAGGTTATCTTTCCAATATATCATCAAAATGATGTCATACCTCAAGCCGTATCTAAGGTTAGGATAGACTTCATCGTTGTGTCTGTATTGACTTATCCGCAACAGGTCGATGATGAGTACAACATCACGGGAATCATTGACTTCCCCGGTACTGTCGCCCCGCTACAATCTTTGTGTGTCTATCCCTGGTTGTTCCATGAGAACTATGCTGGTCCGATGGCGGACAGAGATCTCTTCTACGAAGTTTTCACTACCCGAGAAGCCTCGAATCAATCTTCACTACTCGCTTCAAAAGATGTTCGCAAGACGCTGCTTGACACGGCAAATGATAGACAAACATTTGAACGCTCGCTTCAAGGCGTTTATACCACCGTGACACTTCCAACTATATATAAAAACATTTATGGAAAACCATACCGTGGAGAAAACTAGGAAAAAGCGGTTCTGTATATACCACTTGAGAATACCACTTTCCGGACTGTATTATCTGAAATGAGGTCGGTCGCTCAGTTTCCACAATTGGGTATCGAAATCTTTCATATTTACATTCTTTATGTCATCGCGCATTCTATCATCGCTCCATGGTCATGGTTATGTACATCTTATCTGCACTCTGAGAGAGCATTTGATCTTGAGAAGTCCAATGCCGTCCTAATAAACCATCGATAGAATATCTGAAGTTTGATTTTAATCCATGAAGACCAAATGTTTATGCATATGGTTTGCGGCCTTTTGATAGATGGACAATTGCGGTCTACGGCACTGGGAACTGGTTTACATGGAACCAGAACGGAGATATATAAGGTAGCTAAGCCATGCCTAATATATTGAGACGCTACTGTGATGATACATGGTACACATAAGCTACCAAAGATAAGTGGAGTCGGAACAAGTAGTGATGATGAATATATTGAAGGCCTTGAGTATACCAAGCTACGGCTAGGTATGTGCACACCATGATGACTTTACGTACAGCCTCAATTATTATTGGTAGCATCAAAAAGCCTACCAGCCGTTTGGTGCAAAAGGAGCATGGCTCCGACAACGACTGTGGCCTCGCCCACGGCCGTGTCCATGGCCCCCACGCTGTGACATGAGAGGGTAGTGACCAATTCCAGAATTATCCATTATAGGATGCATGGGGTGACCTGTACCACGGCCTGTAAACCCACGACCGCGGCCACCTCTCATTCCTGGAGAGCCAAGTCCACCGACCCCATGCTCTGCTCCGTACGGTGGGGGCTCCCCATCTTCTTCAGCCCCTGGTCCCAAGCTTGGAGGCCCGAAACCGCCTGTCAGAGCGTCATGATGATGCTGCTGCGACCAGTCATGAGGTTCAGAAGGGTGTCCGTGATCTCCTCCATGATGGTCTCCGTGATGACCTCCATGATTACCACGGCCAGCAAAGACTCCACCCAACCCTCCGCGATTAGGACCTCCAAACCCTTCCCTTGGATCAGTAGAGGGGCCTCCGTCCTCCGGGCCAAGCCAGCCACGTCTTTGAGCAAAAGTGATTGCTCTTGGATCACCGGCTTGTGCTGCTATCAGCATACCCTCTTTGACGGCTATCAAAAATCAGCAACAATTTCGAAGATGTGCAAGTCTAAAAGCTTACCAGGATGAACGTCGTGAGTATATTCATGCCCACCTCTTCCTAATGAGTGACCGCCTCTTCCGGATGGATGACCGCCTCTTCCGGATGGATGACCGCCTCTTCCTATTCCGTAAGCACCTCCCACCATCGCCTCAGGCCCAAAATACGGCCATGGTGCGGGCATGAAGGGTGATGAGCCATCTTTGCGCTTCTTCTTCAAAGCGTGGCCCAATTCAAAAAAGAAAGTCATATTGCGCGATTTCTTTGAGCCGCTGTAAGCCTGCTTACTGGGCTCGGACTGATAGTTGAGCTGAGGATTCGGATGAACTAATTATGTTTCTCGGGAAGAAACATATGAGAAAAGGCTTGCGAGTGCGTAAAAAATATGAGGGGAGAGGGCCTCCACGCTGCGCTCAAAGTCTGCAAGCCGGAAGCGAGGATGCCAGGAAGCATGAAAGCCTGGCTCTCACGCAATATCAAGGTACCGATTCTATGCCGTAGAGCAGTGATTGATTGTTAGTATTACTGAGTTGGTGAAACACATTCAATAGGACAAAGAAGATCGCAGCCAATCGGAGCTAGTACATGACCAGGGGATAATCGTCTCTCCACATCACATGTACAATTACAAGGACAGTATGGAGCAAGAAAGAATTCGCCTTTACTTATCGTACAGTTCAAATACTAGCTGACCTTCTTCCCCTAAAAATGCGGAACTTGTTGAACCCAAGTCTTGACTGAGCGTCCGTATCTTGTCACATACCCACCGATGGTCGTTGTCTTTCTTATTCAATAGCTGGACTTGGAAATCCTTGATTCGTGATGGGAATACTTCCAACTTTGTCGGGACAAGATCGTGCTTGTCAGGTGCTTGCTTCATGTCATTCACCGTGATTCTCCAAACGGCGCTCAAGTCGTTGCGATAGCCCGAAGTCAAAGCGTAATCATCAACGAAGTCGCCACACCCATATATGATGATCTTGCCAGGCTTGTATTGCTCAACCCCTTGCACATGATGTGAAGAATGACCATGAACAATATCAATTTCACATTCGTCGATGAGAAAATGAGCCAAGTCTCGTATTTCTTCAGAGGGTTTCCAGGAATAATTGGGACCCCAATGGATACTGAATATCTTAAGCGATGATTTTGAGATCTTATTACTTTGATTGATGATTCTATGCAAATGACTCTTCGTTGCGGAAGAATAGTCTATGAAATGGAAATTCGGTACGCGAGCCCAATCTTGAGGGTGATCGGATGCGGAAAAGACGTCAATTGTATGATCTTGGTCACCGTCACGCGAATTTGCTTCAATGGGGACTTTGGCTGGTCCTTGTGCTTCTTCACGTGTCAAACCAGCCCCAGCTGAGTGAATGCCGGCAGATCTCAGGGTTTTGACAGTCTCGGCAAGACCTGCTTCACCGAAATCCAGAGTATGGTTGTTTGCCAGACTAGCGTAGTCGATCCTAGCGACTTTCAAGGCCTCGATATTCGCCGGGTGCATCCGATAATTGAATACCTTATTTGGCCACTTGATGGAATGACATGTCGCTGAGGTCTCCAGATTGATCAGCCTTAGATCGGCCGAACGCAGTAGAGGTAAGGTATCACCCCAAGGCGAAGCCAAGCCGTAGGAACGTAATGCAGCATCTGACTGTTTAAGCTGTTCAACAATTCTGCCTTCTGATAGCTCGTGGACGTGAGTTGGAAAGCATTGATCAATGAGTCTTCCCAGCATGACATCCCCGAGAAAAATGAGTTGGAAGGAGCGAGTGGATGTCATTCTTGGTAAGGGGTCCTTTTCGATTCCCAAGCAAACACAGCACGTCAAGTGTTGAATGCTAGTGTCTTCAGCAAGATATCATCATTGCATTTCCTTTGTTTCGATCAAAGAGCAGTGGACCGTTCTTGGAGCCAACGTCAAATAGTATTCCCATCATGGAGTGGAGAGTGGGGCGCCGACAACAAAATGTTCCGAGTTGTGCGCGAATTGATGATCTCCGATCAACCTTGCGGCTGCATCTTTCGACTTCAGAGCCACCCAACGTAAAAACGTCCAATCCGCGATTATTGGTCTTGTAAGGCGCGAACATCTATATGGACTGCCTGAGCTTGAAGATCGGCATTACTCGCGGTCCGCACATTCTCAGTGCGATACGGTAGGACTTTCCACATCTCTGTCGGTAGTAATTAGGAAGACATGGTTGTTATCATCCAGAAACAATACACGCATCTCCTAGTGTTCGTCTGCTATTCTGAAAAATTACCCGAAGTCTGAGATCTTTGGCTCTCTCATCAAGCACAAGAAGCATGGCAGAGAAGACAGGCACCCCAGCCGAACTCACAAGACCTACAAAAACTTCCCTCTCCACCGCTATACCAGGATGCAGCAACACAACTAGCGGGCGGCGAAAGCTCGTCTTCAGTATTTCATACCCAATTTGCCTGCCTCTCAATGCACATGTCAAATCGGATTCGATTAATGAACTTTCCTCACGACTGTCACTCTCGTAGACAGGATCTCGTCAAATCCGCCTGGCCAAAAGGCGTTCAGGGTGAGCGTGTCTACGGTTCATCGTTCGAGCTGAAACTCAAGAACCACCCCTGGGATTACATTATGGAGTCTAGGTTCAAGTCTCAGTCTCGTCGGTTCATGTGCGGCCTCCTGTCTGGCCTTTTTGACTCGGGTTGGGTCCTCAATACAGCCGTAAATATTTACCCCAAAGGCGCTGGTAAAGACACGCTATTTCTTCGATGTCAGAATCCGGCTCCACAGCTCTATCGCTGGATCTGCATCAGTTTCATGGGCGATGATTTCCTTTATCTAATCGATGCTCCGGACGAGCTACAGGCCGCACTGGTTCAGGCATATGGCGAGCGAGTGCAGAGACACCGAGCCCGAGCAGAGGACACGGTATTCGGGATTCAGTTCAAAGGTTGTCCCTAGCTCGTGGTTGGCTTGAACACGGTCAAGGCACGCGAGCTCTTGCTGATATTGTTGGAATGTCTCGAACAGCACGGCTTTAGCTTGTACACATCCTTAGAGCAGGACACTGGGCTTGGAGATATCTGCGGGATTGGGGGAAACCCATCGGATACGTGGTATTGCAAGCGGCAGTTAGATTGGTCTCGGGGGACACCCGTCTATCATACTTAATATTTCAGTAAGAAGAGTCTGATCGGCTACACCACTCATTTATCTTGGCGCCTGTGCCAAATTATTAGATCCGCAATCCAGATAGAGTTTCTTAACTGCCCAAAAACCTATGTCAGATAGTGACAAAGCTCCAGCCCTTTCAGATCGGCCCTCTGATCGTCATGACTAACTCGAACATGGCGCTAAGAACCTTCAGACCATTACTTCCCAAGCCCCTTCTCCAGCTTCTCATAGTGTGACAATGCGTTTTGCTCCGGCTCAAGCCTCGCCTTCGCATATTCCTTAATCCAGTCCGGGCTTGGTGGACGGGATCCGCGACTCCCGCACGCTTTATATTCCATGAGATCCCCAATTCGGGCCAAATTCTCCGAGGTGTCACGTTCATCAGTCTTCTTGGCGGAAAGCAGATGCTTTCTTGTCACCTGGTCCAGAAATACGCCAATGGGATTACGCAGCGACCGGTTGATAGGGAGGCCAGAGTAGGCCCAGTGGCTTGCTCCGCCCGGCTTGGGTGAACTATCGTTTGTTGCCTCGAGTCCTGTGCTTTTAAAACGGCGATGCTTGGCATCTCGATAAGAAGGGTGTGGTACGTCCTCAGCGGTTCGAGATGGACCTGGACCCGTGAATGAGAAGGAGGATTCGCTAAGAAACGCCTTGCCGATTGCTTGGCCATAGTCCAGACCTGGCCATTTCTTGTTTGCCCCTTTCATTCTTTCTGGTACTTTCTGGAATTCTTCGCGAAGAAATGCAGAGAAGTCTTCATCGTGTAGGGCCTTGTTTCTTGCCTCTTCTCGAATCCTGTTGGTATTCCCTTGCTGGACTCTGATGGCCGCCTGTTGAGATCTAACAGCCCGTTCTTGTGGAATTCTGTTCTCTGCATTCTGAATCTTCCAGCCGCGCTCCTTGTAGCTACTTGGGTCGTAATCCTTAACATTTCGAAACCTATTATCAGCTACGACTGTCTCAGTGCTGGTATTCGAGTGCGCAGGAAGATAGCTATTCAGCCAATGCAGGTCCTTACCGCCTCTTGTGTATCCTTGCGCTGATTGACCCCGATGGCCTCTATGTTGAGGGCTCCGGAAATAGCTCTGACTTGGTCGCAAGGCTTTGTCATCCACAACGGTTTCGGTACTAGTGCTTCGAGTATCATCGATATGGGAGGAGTTGAGAAGCCAGTCTTCAATAGGGTTTTGCTCTTGACGACTATGGATGGCACCGTGCGTCACTCGATCTTTTGATGCAGGTGGGTCGGGATCTTTGCGAATGCTCTTATTTAGCTTGTAATTGGCGTCTTCCTTGCCGTTCTCGTGGTTGACTCCTCCACGTCGATGTTGATCGAAGCCAATTCTTTGAGTGTTGGCAAAGTTTGGTTTTTTACGTTCAAAGGAATTTGGCAGCAGATATTCGTCATAGGGTAAGTCGAACTGGGAAGGTCTCTGGTCAGTTGTAATCCTTGGTCGATCGTAGGGTTGACGTTGGTCTGAAGTTGAATATGGCGGCGCTTGGTAAGCTCGAGTGCGATTCCTTTCATTGACACCGCTCCGGTGACACCATTCTATGGGTAGCGATGGAGGTACATTATGCGAGTGCGCGCGCCGGTGGTTCGCAGAAGCCATCTCGTAACGTCCGGGAACGTTGTAGCTATGAGGTTCGTTTACAGTGTCGGTATCGAACTTCTTGTGTAAATATCCTTTCCGCGTAGCAGCGTAATTTGCAATGGCACTTCTCTAGTGCTCCGCCCTGATCGAGGTAGTCGTGCGAGGAATTTTGAAGATAGACTACGCCAGTCACCAAGAGACTTCCCCTAGCGGTGCCAGTTGTGCTAGGAGGACTAGCGGAAACTGCACTCATACCTTGGATGCTGAGAAGTAAAGTGAGCATGACTTCAGAGTTCTTGTTTTGGCCAGCGAAAAGTGTCGCGTGCTCTATATGATCTGCATATAGAAAATTCACTTGGAAGGTGGATGGGGTGAGAAGTGGGTTCGTACCCACTCTTTGGATGCACTACGTTGGCACGCAGACTGGCATTTTGAACAGCCGAACATGGATCTCGGAACATTATCATGCTACCTTCAGATACTTTCGGACTCTTACCCACCTGGAGAGATACAATCTTCAGACACTACTCCGACCTCCTTGACCAGCTAGAATCCGCAACGCCGCATTAGTAGGTAAGGAGGAGCGAGCCTATGATTGAAAGACAAGGCTATGGAAGACATGTCCATGGCGACTCAGTGCTTGACAGTGTCATATACTCCAGAGGATTTGCGGTGGGACCTCATCCGTGTGGACAATGATGGTCATAGTGGAAAACGTGACAGAGTCCATGATTCAGCTCGTCGGACAGATCAGTCGCATAATGTACCGCTATGACGCCTTTTGCTGGTCCATGGAATAGAGCGACGATTCATCAAATGCCCATTCGTATGAGATATATGTTGCATTCTTTCAGGGACAATCAAAGTCCCTACAAGAGAAAGATTCGCTATTCGATTGGACTCAAAAACTCGTGGGAAGGATTTTGAGGAGGACGTTGAGTCAACCGCAAATCAATGTCGTGTAAACGCTTTCATCGTTGCTAAAATCGTATCATGATTATTGCTGAGTTCAGAAAATTCAATGAGACCTCATCTCAGACTCAGGGCGGGAGTATAACCAGTCATTTTTGCAGCCTTCTCTACTCTGGACGCTTAGTCGTCCACACGTTATCTGTGCTCTGCGCCATACCAGATCCTTGGCTTGTGGGGTCCATGGCTCTTAGTCTCGGAGTAAAGAGTATACACTGATCGATCACTTGGTCCAGAAGGCACGTCCATAGCATCTTCGTTGCCTATGGCATAAAGCTGCAACACCTTGTTCTCGTGTGGAAATTGGAAACATGTGGATCCAGATCTAAAGATGGCTGTACTAGTACATTCGAGCACCTTTGCATTGCAACGATTTTTATTTCTTCAACCCATCTGAGAAGATGAAGCTGATTGGCAGTGGTAGACGTTGACGAACACGCATGTGAGAGGAGGCGTAAGAGGTTCTGATTTCAGATTTTCCACCATGCAAGCACAAAGCTAGGCTAGTGATAAAATTGGCTCAGGCACGGTCGTTGTGGGAGTTTTCCGAATAGGTCCAAGAGCTAACTATCTGAGCTACAGGAACTTGTGAAGACGAATTGCGATGAGAGGTACAGAGTACAAGAGGTTGGTGGGTTGGTACCTCACTTAGGTACCGTACGTACGAAGAGGTAGAAATCACTCACCGCCTTCGACGCGCTCACGGCCGAGGCTTCGAGGTATCTTACTTTACGTGCCCGCGCTACCTTACCATCACCGCAGCACTCGAGCTTATGGCACATACCCCGCACACGCTACAGCAATATGGTCCGATATTCTAAACGCCGGGAATTACGGCATATCTAGATGGCTGCTACCATACTGGTAGAACCAGTGTCGTAGCGTCCTTTCAGGATGTGTAATCATCATGTATCGATCGGTAAGGTAGAAGATCATAACGATTCCTCGATCGATCCTCGAATCTTTAGCCTCCACTCTTTCGCTCTACTCTTACTACTTACTATGAATTTCGACCTTCCTCCAGAGCTCCTGCAATACCTCGGTGCTCTCGACACCTTCATCGACCGCGAGATTAGGCCTCTTCAAGCTAAGAATGACAATGAGCGCTTCTTCGACCACCGTCGTGAAAATGCGCGTACAAATTGGGATGCTGGTGGCCTTCCGTGCGAAGAGTGGGAGGAATTACTTAAAGAATGTACACGGCTAGCAGATCAGGCAGGCTTTTGGCGATTCTCATTGCCGAAGAGGTATGGCGGTCAAAACGAGTCTGAGGGAAGAGGAAGCAACCTTTGGATGAGCGTCATACGGGAACATTTGGCATCGAAGGGTCTCGGGCTGTTCAATGATCTGCAGAATGAGCACAGCATCGTTGGAAACTTCCCCGATATTGTTATGTTGCTCCACTTCGGCAGTGAAAAGCAGAGGGAGGAGTTGATTTGGGGTCGATTGGAAGGCAGGATACGAATTACATTCGGACTCACCGAACCTTCCCACGGCAGCGATGCAACCTTCATGGACACCAAAGCTATTCCTGAAATTCGCGATGGCGTGAACGGCTGGCTCATTAACGGTGCAAAAAAGTGGCAGACTGGTATGCATAAAGCAACCCACTGTTTCATCTTCGCCCGGACATCTGGTGCCTCCGGCTCCCTAACAGGAATTACCTGCCTTATTGTACCCAGGCATACTCCTGGTCTCACCATCGAGAGTTATCAATGGACCCTCAATATGCCTACTGATCATGCCACTATCTCTCTACGTAATGTTTTCGTCCCATCTTCTTGTGTCCTTGGTCCGCTTCACTCTGGCCTCGCTGTCGCTCAAGCTTTCGTACACGAAAACCGTATCCGACAAGCTGCTAGCTCCCTAGGAGCGGCTATTTACTGTGTAAATGAATCTATCACATACGCCGTCTCCCGCGCGCCATTTGGAAAGCCATTAGCGACGAATCAAGCTATCCAATTCCCACTTGTCGAACTCGCCACTCAGTGTGAGATGCTGCGGCTACTAATCCGGAAAACGGCATCTGAGATGGATCGCATCTCACATGTGGATGTTGAGGCTCAGCTTGGGGACAAGGTATCGATGTGTAACTACTGGGCAAATAGACTTTGTACGGAGGCTGCGGATCGTGCTATCCAGGTTCATGGCGGTATGGGATACGGGCGAGAGAAGCCATTTGAGCACATTTGGAGACATCACCGAAGGTACCGAATTACGGAAGGTAGTGAGGAAATTCAGATGAGGAAAGTGGCAGGTTATCTCTTTGGCTTCATGGGGGCGGGGAAGGGGAGGCCAACAAAACTGTAGGCCATTACAAAATGATCGAGAGATACCCAGGCGAACATTGTCTATTTTCAAAACGTATCACAAATCATGAGACTCTTGCATATGAACTGTGGATCTGCTTGTGGATGAAATATAATTCTTCGAAGAAGGAAAGCCTTGCATTTTGTGGAGGTCTGTTGAAAACCACGGAAAATACTCCGCTGAAGCGTGAATAGACCTGGAAAAGCACTGACGTCATAACGATGGCGTGAAGCATCAAGAGCACTCTCCCTTTCAGTTCTGGGATCTGCCGTCTTTGTTACTACTCATCCAAGGAGCATACAGATAGAGTCATTTTAAGAGACTTGCCTGAGAAGTATAATCATGTTCAAAAAGAAACCAAATGTAAGGAACTTGTTTGAATACAACCCCGTCCATTTGCCAATGAAATGCAGGTTAAACCGCTGGCGCCCCTCCGCTCGTCTGATCGTCGTCACATAGCAGATCAGATAATAAAAGATCTCAGTCTCGAATCATCCGCTGTCCAGGATGCTAGTGTCGAAGACAAAGCCACTGCCGTGGCAGAGCATAGCTCTTTGAGGAATTCGCTACTGCCAGAAAACGCGCAATCTGCTCGATTTTCGACTACACATGGACCGGATCTCAAGAAAATTTCAGGCACGATATACGTTGGAACGTATTCAGGTGACGAACAACGTATATTGTGGGTTGACGTTGAGGGCAAGCTATATCCTACAGGTCAGACATGAGGTTCGCAGTGACTCAGATGAGGCAACTGACTTCTCTACTCAGTTTATACGCTCTGGAAACATCCTAGACTCATTCCGCTCTTACATACACCCGATTTTGTCGTGAAGAAACTTCAAGGTGGCGCTGACCTTATGACACCTGGGCTCGCCGGACCTCCGTTCCCTTCCAAGGCCACAAAAGACTCTCTGGTCGCCATTGCAAGCATTGATTCTCCTTCTGTACCAATGGCCGTAGGCATTTGCGAGATTGACATCAATCGCCTCGGCTCCGTCAACGGTCAAAAGGGTCGCGCAGTGCGGACGGTCCATTGGTGTGGGGATGAGATTTGGGCGTGGAGCACAAACGGTAGGCCAGGTACTACTGCTCCGGAACATCTTGACGGCTGGGACGAAAATGCTACGAATAACTCAGATCTAGCTCAACGAGCTGAAGGCCTTGACCTTGGTGAAGACGATGCAGATGACGGTGGTGTATCCTTGGGGAATGCTAATTCGCACGAGCTCAACTCGTCAGACAAGAATGAACATGTTAGCGGAGAAGATGCCCCGAAGAATGAACTCTTCGATCAGGCCAACACATCAGAATTGACAACGAAAGGTAGATTTGCCTACCAAAAAGAGACTCAGCTAAACCGAACATACAGATATCGACGAGGCGTTCTACAAAGCGTTTCTCTATGGCATACATCATTACAAGGAGACAAATAAAGGCCAAAACAACTTCGGCCTACAGTTCCCTCTGTCCCAATCATTTGTCATGTCTAACCTTGTACAACCTTTTCTCCCTATCCATAGTCCCGAACAATCAACGACCATTCAGATCAAAAAGACCAGCTGGAAGAATATCAAGAAATTTATGAAACATCTTGATAAACAGAAGATCGTCAAAACAAAGGACCGTGACGGAAATGAAGTAGTCATATTAGATATCGACTTTGACGATCGAGAGGTGTTGGAGTTCGTTCCATATAAACTACCCAAAAAAGAGACAGCTGCTGGCGCAAGCCTTGGTCGCGGGGGCAAGGCGACTGTCGAAATTGATACCGGAGATGATTCAGTCGGTCAGAGCATTGAAGTTCTGACTCTTTACCGTCCAAAAGAGAAACTGTCCCCCATATTTGGAGCCGAGGCGTCTTCTAACTCACTCTTCTCAGCTGCCGATATTCGACCTGCAATCACGAAGTATATAGAGTCGGAAAACCTGATCTCATCTACGAACAAACGTCTGGTTGAACTCAATCCGATTTTAGCAAATGTCGTTTTTGATGGGTCTTCCCCGTTGGACTCTAAGGTCATCGCCAAAGGCACTGTTCCTCGGGACGCTCTGATTGACCGCCTCGTCACTTCCTGCTCACCTCACCACGCGATTCTACGCAACAAGCAGAAGCTTTCTACTGCTAAGCCTCGAAGTGGCATGCCTCCAAAGGTCAAGATCACTTTGGAGACCCGTAGCGGCAATAAGACTGTCACTAAGATCAGTGGTATAGAGAGCTTTTTCATTCCACCACAGCCCTTGGCTGAGGAGCTGAAGAAAGTCTGTGCTGGGAGTTCAAGTGTTGAGAAACTTGTTGGAAGTAGTCCTAAAGAAGACAAGAAAGAGATCATGGTTCAAGGCCCACAAAAAGATGCCGTGATTAAGGCTCTGGAAAGAAGAGGCATAAGAAGTCAATGGGTAGAGGTTTTAGATAAGACGAAGGGGAAGAAGAGGTAATATCCTAAATGGGCCTACAGCTACATAATAGATGTTGGATTAGGTAGCAGTATATACAACACTAATGCAACATAAGAGCGGCGTCCAACATCAGCTGGGTATATCCACGAAGCTCGCCTCTCGAGATCTATATCATGTGAACCCTCCCGTCTATTCGAGGTCTAGAATGAATCCAGTTCATGAACCAACACCACTACCAAAAAAGATCGACGTATGACCCAAGAACTCCATCAACTCCACCATCAAACTCATCGTGAAGAGCATCAAGTCCAGCAAACATCTCCGCAAATTTGAGCCCTTCGAGTCGCTTCTTCTCGCATGCCTCCCAATCCCAACCATCTTCGTCAGAGGTAGTGCTGTCACATGTGGCATTCGCGGAGCTCATGTCTGACGTCTCTGCACCATTGACTAGGACGGCACTCTTCTTACTTGTGTCCTGCATTGATTGAGCAGCTTCGACCGAGATCATTGATTGATCTGCGTTTTCGTCGCCCTCAAGCATAGGTTTCGAGATCGGATCCTCCTTCCGTTCAGGTGGACGTGGTGGTAATAGTTTGGAGCGCTCAAGGACCAACTCTGGCGGAATTGTTATCCTCCCCCTCTTCACCACGTATTTCGCCACACTTGTCGCATATATTCCACTCTTCCACTCCTCCTTCCTTCTCGCTCTTGCCTCCTCGCTAGTTTCCTTCTCCTTATTACCCCTTAATTCCGTGCTCCTCCCGCCCCACCGTCCCGTTTGTAATACGTACTCCTCTGGCTTCGCCAACCCCCTCTTCACGATGTGTGACACTAAATAAATCCATTTCCGATCCCAGCTGAGCACCCTCGTCCAGATTTCGTAACCACTGTATGCCTTGATCTCCTTTTTGAAATGGCAGCTGATTCCTCCTAAAGCAATCAAGAACTTTCCCCCTCCCTTCAAGGCTTCCTGCGCATGGTTTTCTACTCCGTACCTAGCCACTGAGCCACTACGTCGTGTCTCTTCAACCATCGTAGACTCCTCGCCTTTCATGAGACGCTGGATCCCTGTGCGGAGGAGACATAACATAAGCTGCGCTCGCGCAACGTCGAGATCAGCGAAGTAGGTAGAGTTGGATTTGTGTAAGTTGTAATCGAGTTCGAGGAGGGGTGTCCAAGCGGACTTGGTAATAAGGGGAAGGAAGAGCGCGCGAGGAGGAAATGGACGCCGTTGACGCTCAATCAGCTGAACTAACATCGAGCGGAAAACACGAAACTATTGGAATTGATATCAGCTCGGGTCAGCTAGCTCTCTAACAGAGTTGGAGATTTATGACTTCTTATGCTCTGAGAAGAGGACATGGATACTTACATGCCAGACTAAGGGTACATTTTTCAGATTGAGTATGGCAAAGATGATAGCGATCGCACGCCATGTTCCCTTCGGCAGAGGGTAGGATATATTATTACTTAGAATTTGCCTCGAGTAGGGATGAACAGCAGTTAATGCAAGAACAGCGCTGAGTCCGATAACGCCGCCTAAGGCCCGTAACTGTGGCACTGCGGACATTCTCGGCGCAACTCAAACCCGCTTCTTTTTTGCTTGCATATAACAAGATTTGACAAGGAAAAAAAGAAGGTGGAAAACATCTGACATCAAGCGAAAAAGGCTCGAGGACAGGGAGAACACCGTTCCTAGTAAGGCTCTCAGGCCCGAGGTTGTCAAAATCACGTGTGGGATCCAGTTTTCCGCGCCTTTCGTCCTTTTGGTGTTCGGCTCCATGTGAAACAATCAATCTTCCAATCCGATTTTGTGAGAGCATTATCGTTCGTGAGGAGAACTAGTCGTGTCTAGAGAGGGTCATCTCTCTGTCTCGTGTGGCTCACATTGAGCTACATTGTACGCGAAAATGAATACCTTATTACCTGACTTGGCCTCGTCGAAGCTGTGTCATTGTTAATCAAATGTGTAGCTTTGCTTTTCGAGAACTGCAGGCTGAAGCATGAATTTCATGCCTTTACTTAACTTGCATCTGTCCGATTCCCAGTCATGCGAATTGTAGGCGGCCCTTCCGCTACCCGAAGGGCATATTCCTGACAACACCGTTGTCCACTGTCCTTCTATATCTGTCGCCTGCGAACCTTGCCGCCTGCGTTTCCGCGTCCAACAAAGATTATTCGTCAAATTCTGCCTCGACTGCCGAACACGATCAGGCACCGTTGTTCTCAGCATCCATGCCTTGATACGTCTCCTTAAGCTACGAATCCCTTTTAAAAGCAGGATCGTAAGGAGTATTAAAAAGGCCAAATCTAATTGGACGCTAGGAAGACCTTCCCGATACTCGTGAACGCTTCGAAGCTCGGCTACCTAGGTGTTTGATCCTCATACCTGCTGGGAATATTAAGTAGGGCGTACAGTGAAAGGTGCTCCGGCACCCCCAACCAAATTTGCCGCACCAGCGTGCGAACAGTTTTGTCCAATAACTGTAAGCACGAATGGCGACGACCTGAAGGAAGGCCGTATAAGCATGTGTGGGATGAGATGAAGCCTATGAAGAGTGCGATAGCCCTATCCGGACAGGTGCGTTATTGCGTACTGTTCTTTGTCGCATTCTATGATGTTTCTGCCACTAGATGCTACGTGCCAAGCCTCACCGTTTCCTGACTGGATATGGGGGTTGACACCTGCGCGAAAACATTGATTTTCTTGCCGTTTAGAAGTCCCAAGGCAACACGGCAACATCTCTCCATTGTGGGCTCAGAGCTGTTGTCAAGTCTAATGTTGCTTCCTTTACTCTCCCTTCGAATTTTCAGCTTCGTAGTCCGCATCTCTGGGAGATTTTTCTCAAAGTACCCCTTGCTTCGTGACATATCTTCCCCTTCGTGAAGCTTGTACTGTATTGTGAAGAGTATTGTGTATGAGAGCAGCCAGCGCTACCTGGTCTATGTCGCTCATCTCTTCAGAGAGCGTTTGGAGTCACCTATGTCAGATAAATTCCCTTTATTGCGGTATCAGTAAGTTTGTGTTTCAGCTTGTGCTAACAGTTTGACTCGTCTAACTCATGTGGTTTCCATGTTCCTTGCTTATCGCTTGGTCGAGTAGAATCGCAAAGTGCACAAGATAGGGAGCCCTTTGGGTTTTCACAGAGCGGGAATTGTAGATTTGTGACCCTAGCAGAAGCTGGGTCAGCCATGATGTTGTATGATGAAAGTATCTATAGCATATCTTTTCTGCAGGCCCTTGATATCAAACGACTGCGCCATGGTATGTCTTATAGGAATAAAGACCAAGTGAAGGCTGGATTGATTGGAGCTACTATTCAGCGACGGCGGCAAATATATCGAAGTTCTTGGCTACGGCATGTGAAGTCAAACTTGGAGGTTTGTAGATAATGAGGTGAGGCAGACAATCAGATCCGTACAAATGGTCCGAATACGTGCATGGAGTAGGAAGTTGGTAGGTGGACGAGGTGAAAATACTAAAATATTCTCATAGAAAGCAGTAGCTCGTTGTAAAGCAATGTCTAGGAAAACCAGAACAGTTCAGAACGTGTTGGCATTCAATATTTTCCTGAAATTGCCTGCAATATTTTTAACCAAAAAGTATTACTGTATCACATCACTTGATTAAGTTACATATGTGTGACACGCGATCTACATCACACACCCTGGTCATACGTTAGCTTGCTCTTCTCAAGGTAAAGGTACATCTGAAGATCTTCTCTCTTTTTCCTCTATACTTTGCAATACAGCGCGCGCAAAACCACCCCTCTCGGGCATAATATTATGTCTCATAATGTCGCAGTCTGCTTCAAACAGCTCGATCTTCAGCCTGGGTTTGAAGGAACAGGAAAAGCAAGATACCAAAGATAAACAGTGTGTTCCTTCAGAGCCACTAGAGTCAGATAAACCGCTTCCGTCACATTCCGGTTTGGGCATGAACACGTTTTCTTTTGCAAATACTGATGCTTCAATAGAAATCAAAGCCAGCACCCCGGTTGAAGGTAACATTTCAACTCTACCGAAACAAGGAGAAATCAAGACTGAAAAGCATGTACCCAAGTCACAAGCCATGCCTAGTATAGCATCCATGGAATCAGCGACTAAAGCACGAACCACTGCATCCGAGGTCTCCTTTGCCTACTCCCAGACTTCGCCCAAAGTTCCTCGCAATGACAGTATAGCAGCAGCTAGTATGAAACGCGGAGCAAAAGGCGCGTCCGACGCCACTCTACGTACCGTTGAACAATGTGCTACTGGGGGGCTTTTCGATGGTTATACTTGTTCGAAGGATGAGCATATACTGAAATCCTTATCGGGGTAAGTCGCCGATAGATTATTCACATTCAATCAAAGGCGTGAAGCTGAAAGTATAACAGCAACCTGTATGACGAAGCGGTCCAACTTGTAGCTGACAACACTCGATTCACCGTCCATCGAAGCTTGCTTAACCACTTTTCATATGCTTTTTCGATACGCCTCTCTCGCCAATCCGCAGATATGCAGAGCGCAACTACTTCGCTGGAGCTTGACTCCAGCATTGAAGTTGTTCGAACGTTCCGCAATTGGCTTTACACCCAGCGTTTCTGTGACGAAATTGCTGGGACACGCACAAAGACCCTGGAATTGTCGCTTCTATGCGAGACGTACCTGTTCGGAAAGGAATGGCAGATAAGACTATTGAAGAATGCCGCAGTCAATGCAATCATCGAAAAGTGCCGGCATGAGCAAATTTATCCTGATCTCAGGACTGCCGCACATGTCTACCACAACACAAGCGCTACCGATGGCTCGGAACTCCGCCGATTGCTCGTAGATATCACCGTCCAGTCAAAATCGCTCCAGTCTTTCTCGGATAGTGCTAGCCAGGAAGTGGTCTCAGATGCAGCTCCATTCCTATTCGATGTCGCCATCGCGGCGGGTAAAAGGCTTTTCGCAATGCCTCATCCATTACTGCCCAAGTACGACACATGCGTATACCATGATCACCCAGGGAAAGAGTCATGGACTCAAGATCTTAGCTTGGATGGATCACGGTCATGAAGCTCGAGTTTGAAACAGAAATATGAGGGTTGTGGTCTCCGAACTTCGGATCGAGCAGTCGAGACCCAGATCAATGGAGCAGAAATGTTGGGTTCCGCATGAGGGGCTTTTGCGTAGAAAGACAGGATTGCTGCTCGAGATCAAACTCAACTAGTAAAGCAATTTGAGATATATGAATATCCTTCTACTTTCCTTTATGTGCTATCGTGTCAAACGGATCTCCGGGAAGGTATCTAAACGTCTCGCGTATCCCACGCTAAGGCGCGAATTCCCGTGATCAGCTGACTCTCCACTTCCGTCCCATCGGGACTTTCTCCTCGCACTGCATTGCTGCAACATGTTCGTGGTGGCAGGGTAATCGATACAAGCACTTGCCAATCAGGCTACTGAACAGAAGCCACTCATGCCTCAGCACTGCCAGATTGAGGTCTCATTCGAGATCGGACAGCATACATGGAGCTTCCCTCGACTCGCCGCCCTCTAAAATTCACCTGACCTATGGGGGATTCTTATAGTTCTTCAAAGTACCTAGGTAGGCTTGCATTTGCTACTGGCGGCGCTGCGACCTCGGATAACTTGTAGCTCCAGTGTTCCTCTCCACCAAATTACCCCTGCAAGCCTTCTTCGATGCGGGGTGCCAACTAAGTAGCGAAGCATGAGTATCGTATAGGCTTGAACGTGGATCGGTGCTACAACAACACCTATTGCCAGACTTGACGAGTCCAACAACTTTTAACCCCACATAACCATGACGGATCCAAAAAACACTACAAATCAAAGACTTACGCAGATTCGCGACTTACTTACAATGAATAAAACGGCGACAACTCTGCCGTGGGATCCTGATAGCACCCGCTTTCCCAATCGTAAGGAGTTACCACAAATCCCTGGCGCTCCGGATGGAGCTGCTTGGGTTTGGGGCGATGACGATTATATTGGACGCCTCAATCTCCTTACTCCATCGCGTGTGGCAGCAGCCGCGAAAGAAGTTCGCACTGGAGAGATTGTTCCCGTAAAGTATTCTCAACACCATCATATATTTTAATGCCATGTACTTATACGAAAACACTCCTCAGTCTGCCTCTAACTCATCCCAATCAACCAGCTTTCAATCGAGAATCCTTCCAACATGAAATCAAGCCTCTTGCAGAAAACATAGCGTACGACGACATTTACCACATGAACACGCAGTCCGGCACCCAGTGGGATGGTTTTCGTCACTTTGCCCACATGTCCACTCAGTCCTTCTACAACAATACCAAGGGTGCCGACATCCTAGGTCCTAAAGCCAATGCTAAATGCAGCATTCACCACTGGGCTGAGCACGGCATTGTAGGGCGTGGCATCCTCCTCGACTACCGAGGCTACGCCACGAAGAAGGGGATCGCATATGACCCATATGATTATTACCCTATCAGTTATGAGGAGTTATATCACTGCGGCAAGGACCAGGGCATCGATATACGCCCGCAAAGTCAAGGAGGAGATATTAAAATCGGAGACATGCTACTCGTGCGCACAGGATGGACAGAGCAATATTGGGCCAAGAGTCCCGAAGAGCGTGACCGTCTGGGATTGCGCAAGCATGTGCTGGGCAAAGAGGATGGCCAGCGTTATGCCGGTTTGAGCCAGGAGGAGCGTGTACTAGACTGGTTGCATGATTGCTACTTTGCAGCTGTGGCGAGCGATGCACCCACATTCGAAGCCTGGCCAAGTCATGAAAGCTGGATGCTGCACGAGTACATATTGGCATTGTGGGGCATGCCTTTGGGGGAGATGCTAGATTTAGAGGGGTTGGCCAGGAAGTGTAGGGAGAGAGGGCGGTGGTTCTTTTTTTTTACAAGTGCTCCGGCGAATGTGCCAGGCGGCGTCGCATCGCATGTCAATGGGACTGCGATATTGTAATGTACGGGAAAGGTTTTGGGCATTCTATTCTCTCAAGATAATATGTCGTAGTTTTCGTAATGTCCTCTATGTGTATACATGTCCAAATCTCTCAAGATATGTGAGCACTTCCTATCCGTCTCTTACTCAGAGATTGGATGGATATTTTAGCGAATATGAAATACGTGAAGAAATGCCAACCCTATTTGACTTGTGTGATCCTCGGAACGATCCACCACTCGTGATACCTCTCCTCTACCTCCGGAATTTCTACACCTACCAAAGTCGTCAAGTCCACCATCTTGCTCCGACAATGTGCTGTCTGCACTTTCTGGAGCGTTGCCACCGCCAACCCTGTTGCAATGCATGCCATCAAGCACGATGAAACCCAACCCTTATTCCAACTTTCTTCCACACCAATCGCTCGGACATCCTCAGAGCTTCGCTTCTGCAACGACGCGAATTGCTTCTTCGCCTCTCGCACCGCCTCATCGATTGACTGCAGTCTGGCCTCAAAATCTTTGGGGTTCCTCAGGACCACGTGGCACCGCTCCTGGAACTCTTCTAATGGTATTATTGGTGGGATTGAAAGACCGAGGAAAGGCTTCATACGAAGTTCGTAACGGAACCCTGCATTGCTGAATGGGCGTGGAGGTAGAGGAATGAGGTATAGAGCATTCAAGACCGCATAGAGCATTCCCAGAGCTGTGGAGAGGTAGAATATTCCAGCTCCTTCTTCGATAAGAGCGCTATTCCAGCTGAGGGACTTTTGGACATTAGACATGCGGTCACCATTCCTACTCTCATAGGCGAGATCTTGGTTTCGCTTGAGGAAAGTGCTGATCCGGCCTAGGTGGTTAATACGATTTGACACTGTGGATTCTAGGAAACTGGCAGTTTATCAACTTAAGGCGATTGATGAAATGAGGGAGATTACCGACCTATACATTCCAGCGAGCTCGTCCGGTAGGTAAATATCTTGCTCGAAGCCAAGTTGTACTATCCACTCCATTTGACGCAATTTCTGATGGTAAGTCCAAGAAGATAACGGGTATTGGTACAAAGGCTGATCACTGAGATCATGATTGACGATAGGAGCCTGGTGAGTCAGAGCGTGTAGATCAGAATCGATGTTTTCAGCATCAATTTGAAGGTACTCGAATGTTTGCACAACGTGGCAAAGGGTCCGGCGTATCCGACATCGATTCTGGCACAATGAGCGGAAAAGATCCGAATAGTCCTATGAGCAGTCAATAACTCTATTTGTAAGCAGGATCGAATTTTTGTTCTACCTGCGTCGCTCTGAAAGCGAATGAATCTATTCGTTCTGCTATGCGATGTCGCGAATCCGAGGGTACCTCAACCTTCCAGTTGGCGGGATCGAGAAGAGGATCTTCGGATAGGGTAAGTTCTTTTAAATCAGCGAGAAGAAGGCGGCGCATAATTCCATCGCCGTCATTATCGCCTCTTGAGAAGATAAGAGATTGAAGGAAAGCGCGGGGAAATGGTAGCGGCCGTGGTTTTCGTGAAGCAAAGGCCCATAAGAAATTCTGGAGATTGATGGTCAGCTAAAAGGTAGAGATAGCTTGAGAAAGATGCGTGGATTAAATGAGGTTTAAGCTCTTCTTCAAAGCCCCGTGGACCACTCATCCCCGCTGAGAGCTAAGCTCCCTAGGCCCTCAAGTTATAGCCGTACTTACTCTCAGATTTGCTGGACTATCTATCCAGTCTATTTTACAGATCCTTTGAGCTCCTCGAAGATCAGCACAAATCCGCTCAAGCTTTTTAAAGGCCTCTTCAGTGCCAATTTCGATAACCGGCTTCGGCGGCGTCGTGCTTGCCAGGCGGCGCTGAATCTTCTCACTGAAAGCTTCCTTTACTGGTTTTCCTACATCGACGGTCGCTCGGACGGTATTGACCAGGCTCTGGATGCGATCAAAGATAATTGTGTCAGGAAGGTCGTTTGAGAATGCGCGCAACATCTCCGTTCTTAAGTCGAGTCGGGCGACGAGATCTTTGGTCAGCGAAGGCTTGATTGTGCTTTGCTCTTTCATCCAATGCCGTGCTTGTTCCAAGACTAAAAGGATCTCATCCGCTTCGAAGCCGTTCAGTAGGTCGCGGTTGTGTGTATGCGTTGCAAAGTCTTCCTCTTCGTAATAATGTTCGGAGATTATCTTGCGGAGGACATGGTCACAACACTTTACGACACCCATGCAATACGCTCGAAGCACAGTGTCAACCAGAAGGTATTTAGCAGCTAGTCCTTGACTTTTGCGATCAAAATTCGCATCCTCAAGCATTTTAGGGTCCGGCCATAGAAGTCGGTCGATATACACGGAGGAGAGAACGGTTTGGGAGAGCGGATAGCCTTGATGCCAAGCCATCTGAAAGATCAATATCCTGGTGACCGTCAATACGAAAGGATGTTCTCACCTCGTGACAGAGTATTTGGTCCATGACAGCAATGACTTCTTCTGGTAATAATTCGCGATGAACATCATAGTCATCTTCTAGCATTTCGCCCGCTTCAAGGCAACCGCTGTCCATTTTTGGGTCCATAATCTGGCGAAAATTGACTTAGTAGAGCTAATAAAAAGATGTCAATCCTCCGTTACCTCCAGAGCCCCAACAGACTCGAATAAGGTGAAGAATTCATCTTTGACCAATTGGCCTGGTCTTAGAGCTGAAGCAGAAGTCAGCGTACTCTTCCAGGTTTAGTGTTTCCTCTTTTATGAGATGATGATTGGAGGAGCTTGAAAGCACTTTCGAAGACGTGATGTATCCACAAACACAATTCCACACATCGAGGTGGAAAGAATTCCGGCTCGTACAAAGAACGTGTCTAACAAACGTCACGTGAAATGTATCAGAGGAAAGAAAGCGCAAAGCCGAAGAGCTATCGTCTATCGATCATAGCGATGCTTCGTGTTGCGATATTCATGGTGAAGCTCAACAACCGATCAGTGGTGGGCTCGTGTGAAAGAAAATTCGAGATGACAACGAATAGAATCTCAGGCTCATACCTATGGACGCTGCTTGAAATGTTGTAGTGATATCGTGAAAACTCGGCCCAGATTTGGGAGGTTTGGGTATGGCAGATGTTCCCTCAGGGGTCACAAAACTGTATTCTGTTGGTGACTCTTGGGAATTGTCTATCCGAAGCCGCGATGCCGCTGAATGAGCCGAGAAATGTAAGTTGGGTGATTCACAAGTCAGAGAAGGCATGTTGCGCCGATCTACCGACCTTCGGCTAAATCATTCCTATCAACCGAATAAGACATTACAGGAATGCTTCACCATTATCTTCTGAGGAAGTGGAGGAACTGAGAATGTAAAGTGATGGCACTTGTTGGAGCTTGGCAAGCCCACTTGAATACGGGCAAAAAGGCCGGCCTCGATCATTTGCTAGAAAATGTACATGTTGCCTCCACGGCCACCACCATGCTTCAACATTGACAACCCATATCCGTGCTCACATCTTCCGCTATTGTTGTCCTCCGCTTGCTGCTTCAGCCATTGCCGCTTCGTTTGCGCTTGCCAGACTCTTGTTCTCCCCCTGCCGACCGCTCTATAGGAGATTCATCAGTTCCCCACCACTCCATTGCATCTTTACTGTGAAAGCTTACCTCCCACTTGGCGAATCTCAGATCCATCTCTCCTCTGCGCTCTGCTTGCAATCGCTTGTCCTCTTTGAGTGAACGGCGGACGGCGCGGGATGCGACGGCGAGGTATCTGTTGTATCTGCGTTCCATAAGCTCCCGCCATTGATCGAAGATCAGTGATCCATACGTAATGCCTGCAGCTTTCCAGGCAAAAGCCATCGTTAAGAAGTCGTTCCGAGGAGCTATGGAATATGCAGGAAGACAAGCGAGGTGTAGGTTTACCTTATTGTTGACTTGTCGAGGAACGAGAGGGAGATCCAGATTCCTGCTCGAGCTTCGGACCGGCCCGGGACAAAACTTGGGCGGCAAGAGTCAGAATGACATTTTGTAGTTATCACCAGCGAGCAATCTGTGCTTACTCCATACACAGCTTCAGACCGTCCAGGCACGCTAAGCTGGCTCCAGCTTTTTCCGATTCACCTCTCCAAGTGCATCGCACTCAGGTCTGATGTTATCAGCATCCCATATGCTTCAGACAACACGCATCATCTGCACTACCATACAGCATGACATTGAAGCTGTGGCCTGGAATCCTTAACGAGTTTGGTTTCTCCGTTACAATCTTCTTCATCTAACGACTTCGGTAGAGTAAAGGGCTTGAAACTTTTCCATTTCACTTTCCATGTGAATTCCATTTTGCTGTTCTTTGTGACTGCAAGAAGCCTTTCTTATTGGTTTCTCGGAAATAACATCTTGTCACTGATCCGTTCCAATCATAGTCCAGTAGCATTTCACCTCTTACTTATTCATTCAAATAACAACCGATATGGGCAATTCGGTGGCAGAGCTTTGTGTCTTCCACCTTGACCTGGAATAATGTCTTTTTCGCCGACCAGTAATATTAGCGAGACAAAGTCCGACAGCTAAAAAGGTATGTGGGACCAATAGTTCGAAGGCTTAAGCCACTTCTCGTACCGAGGCAGTCCACCTACTTCACGATCGCCTTCATACCGCTGTCGGACTTTTGCCATTGGTGCAAAATGTTTCACCAAATCTGTCATTTCTAATTCGCCATTCGTCTGCAATCCGATCCTCAGCCGATCTTCAAACACAATCCTCATGCGCCTCTACATTGCAAACCACGCTACGGAAACCCCTTCCTACATGATTCGTGCAGAGCCGTCCGCCTTTTCTTCACTACGATTGGATTGAGAGAGTCGATTGTTCGAAACTCAGTGAAGGCCGGTGCTCTACGGCGCCAGAACGCCCCAGAGCTACCTTTCCTACTGTTGCTCATGGCTTTCCAATACCATTGTTTGATTCGAGCTAACGTGGTTGTGAAGTACTCCACCACTTTGAGTTCGATGACTGACGCGAATTACCAGGAGCATCTGGACCAGCATTGATTCGAAAAATCCGGACGTGAAGGTATTTCCTCGATACACTGGATTACAGATCTTCCAACGATTGGTTTAACTCTCATCGTTCTTGTGCGAATCTTTTTGGGGATCCAAACTATATTTTACTCCAATAATCGGATGCGTCTTGACGGTGTACAAGAGAAAGATCTTCTCCTTTGAGGGAAAGATCCAGGCAGGAACATATGGGTCCTGCTTTGAGTTTTGATGGGTAACCTCGCTTTGCGCCGGAGCTAGGTGCGGTTCAGAGATAGTGCTACGCCTCAGAACCCTTAGCCGATCAGCGTGATGCGTTTTAATCAGCGCACCGAGTACCGCGAGGGTGCGAGCATTTCCGAGTGTCCGTCGATTGCTGACTAGTCGCTAAAAGTCTGTCGCACCTACAAGGACACTATTTGCCTGGGATTACAGACTTTCCTACGGATTCACAGTGATGCTTTGTCGACCAGACGATGGTACTCCGTAAGATCACACTGAAAGACACCTTGTTATCCAGCATAATTATCGCCCTGTTCTTGTGTCGCTTCAGATCTCTTTCAGGCGCAAGGGTCGTGGCAATCAGCTTTATTTGTGGTCTAATAAGCTGGATCCTATATCGCTCATTCATCTACCCTTTTTTTCAGTCTCCTCTGCGTCACATTCCAACCGTTCCTTCTATCCCACTGTGGGGTCATCTTTTCCAAATCATCAATTCTGAAGTTGGCGTACCACAACGGAATTGGCATCGAAAGTATGGACCTGTTGTCAGGTATTTCTTTCCTCTTGGAGGCGAGCGACTTTCGATCGCCGACGATGATGCAATCAAGGAAATCACGGTGAGAGACTGTTACGGTTATGCGAAACCTGTCAGAGTTCAGAAGTGGATGGCGAGTGTGCTGGGAAGAGGAGTCCTCCTGGTTGACGGCAATGAGCACATGAAGCAAAGGAAGGCATTGGCACCAGCGTTTTCAATATCCTCGATCCGTGCACTCGCTCCTGTCTTCTGGCGAAAGGGACTCTTGATGACAACTCTTCTCGGTCGAAAGCACTTTGCCCATCATGCTCAGACGATTGCCTCAATCGAGATGCTTGACTGGATGAATCGCGCGACCTTGGATGTAATTTGTGAGGCAGGCTTTGGGTACGAGTTGAGCTCTTTGGAACATCCTACAACAGCACTGCGTCAGGCGTATGCATCTGTTTTCGCATTCGACTTTTGGTCTCGACTCACTCAAGGCCTTCTTCAGCAGTCACAGATTTTTCGCATCATTCCCTCGCAGATGAATCGTAGTATGGCTAGCGCGAGCCGTGTTATCAGATCGACAACCGATGAGATCGTCACCAATAAGCTTCATGCTGACAACAAGGAGGCGCGCGATATCATATCCTTGGTTGTGCATGCCAACAAGAATATCGACGATGAAGGAGAAAGTTATTTGAGCTTCGAGAATATCAGGGATCAAGTCATGACATTTTTAGGGGCTGGCCATGATACCACGGCCGCAGCTGTGGTCTGGACTCTTCATCTCCTATCCAAGAACCAACATATTCAGGATCGACTTCGTCAGGAGATACAAAAGGCTTTACCATCCGTCGTTGATAGCCTGGAAGCTCACACATTGTTACCTCAAATTGATGTCGATCAGCTGCCATATCTGAGTAACGTATGCCGTGAATCGCTCCGGTACATCCCTCCGATTCCCTTGACCATTCGTGAGGCTCTCCACGATACAACACTTGCGAATCATCCAATTCCCAAAGGCACCAAGCTTTATATTATGGCAAATGCGATTAATCGGCTGCCCGAGTATTGGGGTCCGGATGCGGATACCTTTGATCCAGACCGATGGGACAAACTCCCATCCACTCATGCCACAAATTCCTTTATGACCTTCCTACATGGTCCCCGAAGCTGTATTGGCCGAAAGTTCGCAGAGATGGAAATGAAGGTCTTTTTGTGCTGTTTACTTAGCACGTACAAATTCGAGCCCGACTCTGCTTTTGAAGACCAAGAGGATTGGAAGATGTGGAGATTGGTATTGAGGCCCCGAGATGGGATCAATTTGAAGGTCTCAATGATTTAGATCAAGCTTGATCTGAACACAGCTTTATAAGTCAAGTCGACCAAGGAGGTAATTATGATCGCCTATGGCTGTTATGCTGGTGCGATAATACATTGACATACAAGCTAAAGGAAATCGCAAAACGTTGTTAGATGAGATGTGTCTTATTTCTCCAATGGTGCTGGACTTGTAACTCTGTCTTAGTCCATGCGTTAATGTAAAGAGCTTGCTACGATGGATGACCAAAACCTCTTCAATCACGCGTATCATCCCTATGGTTGTTGTTTTCGCAAGTCAAAAAGTTGGATTGTGAGGTCAATCGCAGAATCACCATGTGCTCTAATAGACCGGACCTTGCCGGCTATCTTCCGGAGAGAACTCCCAGCCTGGCCTGATTGCTCAAAATTTCGATAGATCTACATCAAGCCTCTAGTGCTTACCATCTGCGTGCCGTATCGCGTCATTCATCATTCATCAAAAGGCCGAATGCGCAAAGGTGCTAAAGGACGATAGTACCCGGAAACAATACCGAGTCAGGCAAGGCAGGTTGCTTGGCCCACACGACTACTTGTGGCCAAGAGGTAGAACTCTCATGCCGTGTTGGTGTGAGGCTGATTGTATTCGAGATCGAGATCTTCCACCGGCGCGCATCATGGACTTTCGATCTCGGACCGCAATGGCTGAAGTTGATCGGTGAGACTTCCGGCAACAACCTCGATAGCTTAGCCCCACAATTTCGCAAGACTTACCCTGAGTGACTTAGATGCGGCGGCGCTTTCAGTAATCGCTAATAGCTAGATGTGACCTACCATACTACAAAATAATTGGAAAATCTCGACCGGCAGCAAAGACTATCCCAACCTTCTCTCCTCATGTATGGACCCTGAACTCCACCAAGCAAAGCTGAGTAGATCACTGGCAGATCCTATTTGGTCTGCCGCCTGCAATGGACAATCACTGAGAGCGCTTAACCAAATCCTGCATTTTCGGAAGAGAGGTATGCAATCACCACTTCTGGCTGACACATTGAGGATGATCATCAACCACATTAGTTGTCCCGATCAAATGAGTCAGTACTGCCAAATGACATGAGTACATACTAGGAAATCGGCGGAAGACGTGATAGATTTTCTTACAGTGGTCAAGACTCCAGCCGCCGTGAGAAAACCAATGAACCCTTTGATGCAATCATCGTCATACAGTACTAGGACAAAAGTATCCATGCAAGCCCCAGCAAATTTCCCGTACTAGCGAGTGGACATTTTTTTCGCATGACAATATTAGGCATCAGTCGTTCTTACGTTCGCGCGCTCGTCCTCGCTGGACTGAAATGCATCCGTATATTCCTGTGCAGCATGTGTATTAACAATCGTAACGTAGCGTAAGTCTTTGTTGGACGGAGGAATGAGACTGCCAGCGGTAAGATATGGACTGGAGGCTCTCCTCGTAGGGCTCATATTGTGCCGCTTATTTTTATGAACAGCGGAGATGATTGCCTTCATGCTAGTTGCGTACCCACCGTTGACTCTATCCCTCTGGTCCGAGGTCCCTTACCATTGTCGAAGTCCTAGTAATTCTTTCAGTGTTGCCAATGTCGAGATCAATCTATTCAAGACGTTAACAGCGCTTGTCACATATTGGAGAGAAAACCCGCTCTAGATCAGCTCTCGATGCGGAACTGCAAGTGAGGAGATTCTCTTCTTAGCGATTACCGGTTATGTCAACTCCTAAACGCCATGTAGTGAGGCTCCACTGCGCAAGGAGCTCTTTAGAATTTGACATGATGAAGGGCATAGTTTCTTCTAGAAGAGAACATCTCCTGATGATCGGACTCACGTAAATGATCTGCCGTTATTAGACAGCATCGATTTTGCCGTTATAGCAATGAATCGACCTCGAAACTTCTTTCTTCAAATCCAAATGCGCCGTTGCACCGGAGCACTAGACACAAGCAAGCGCAGAGGCCTTACCTTTTCAGGGGCAATGCTTCGATTAGGAACGGAACCACCTGATGGTTGCCTTCTATGCTTTTCCAGGGTCAACAATTTTCCAGGGATAGATGGGTCTGTATTATATCGTGAATTTGGATGGGCTTCACAACGTAAGATAAGCCTCGCTTCCCCGGCATGGGCTAGATGAATGAAAGAAGCGCCGTGTGGCATCTAAAGTTATGTATATACTCGGACAGTAGGTCTAAAGCCTTTCGAAAGGGTGATCTTATTCTGCGAGGGATACTGCCATTCGGAGAGTACCAATCTTATTGTCAGGGACTGATAGTGAATTCTTCGACTGCGATTAAAGGTTGATCTCACGTCTGACTTGGGAGGTAGAATGAGTTCTGTGAGCATGATACTCAACAAAAGTACTAGAAGTGGACTGAACATCTATATGGGAATATGTATCAGCGATCACATGATAATCTTACAAGAGCATGCCATGCTGCATCTCGATCTTTTTAAACTTTCAACCCAAGCTCATCGGCAAATGGTAGCACGTGTAAGTCTCCGACTGCGGACACCGACGCTTTGTAGTCCAGTATCTCTTTTGCAGCCTAAACAAATTCAGCAATGTACAGAGAACACTTGATGCAACATCACGGTGATTGATGCTTACCTTCTTCACTTGTCCCTCAGTAACGCCATCAATCGCCTTTGCAGTTTCGTCCAGTTGATACGGCTTTCCTTGCTGCGTAAGTCCAGCACCAGTCAATTGGATACCTGCCTTGATATTTTGCCCATGTTCCAACTCCCTGAATTTAGCCAGTGCCTTGGCCTTGGCAAAAAGTTCTTGACCGATCTGACCACCTTCCGCGATGCCCTTGATTGCTTTCACTGCTTCATTTGCTGCGCCCGCCACGTCTCCCGATGAGCCAGTGATCAGGACGTATAACAACCCAGCATCCGAATAGATCGCGCTCTTCGTCTGAACGTTCGCGGTAGGGAAATTGGCGGTAGCTTTGGAGAGTAGAGAAAACCCTGGGCTCCATTTGATGCTGGTTTGGCCACCCAGAAGTGTGGTGAGCACCGCAACTTCCGGCTTGTAGAAACCACCGGTATATGAAGAACTGCCTGGAAATGCGAGCACCACCGAGTTCTTTGGGCTGGCATGGGAAATCCGCTCTTCACCGCCATGATACTTGCTTTGCTCACTCTTGAGAGGTGTCCCTTGTGGCAGCGCTGCATCGCTAAAGAATTCATTGACCCATTTGGTAAGTTCCCCATGTTCAGCTCCATTGGCGACAATAGCGAGATTGGCCTTGGAATATGCGTCGCGTGAAAATTCATGAATCGATTCTGAGCTCAAGTACTTGTTCACCGGTACGTTCGAAGCCGGTGTCAGCGGCGCACCCAATCCGCGATGGAAGGCAAGAGCATGTGCAGAATTCAAAGCCATGGCGGCAGTGTCGGCAAGATGCTTCTTTTTCGACATTTCTATAATGGATTCGATCTCTTCGTGAAACAAGTAGCCTGGATATTGGGTTTGGGTCGCGATTTCGGCGAAGAGTTCGACAAAGTAGGGCAGATCATCGCGGAGGAATTTGGCGCCAATGATTAAGGATTCCCGGGTGTGCTCCGTATACTGCTCAGCGCCAAGAAGCTCGATCTCGCGAGTGATACGGAGGGTAGACCGTCTATCTGTAGTCTTAACAGTTTGAGTTAGCAAGATGATAGCTTCCTCGATAAGTGATTTCCTCAGGAACGAACTCGGAAAGCAAATCTCTCAAGCCCCTCTGTGAGCCCTGGAAAAGGTTGATATCTTGTGCCAGCTCTTGAGACAAGCCCGAGTGTGGTTGTGGGACCAGCAAGGTCTCTGCTTGCGAACTTGACACCATTGCTATCACCCGTCTGGTATTGGAAGGAGCCAGAGGCTGGTGCTGCGAGACCTCTCCTCTGAGCGACATTGAGCAAGCCTTGGTGCCGTAAGGTCCGCTGGGCGTGCCGACCGAGAGAGGGAGAGGTTAGCATGGCGACAGCGAATGACGACAGCCGCTGGATGAAGGTCAATTGAAGAAGGTCTCACACTGTAGAAAAGCTCACAGCTAGGACGACAAGGTGCAAGTTCTGGGCGTTTTCAGCTTAGATAGAGGACGAAAAGGTTGGCAGCGGAGGACTGACTCAGGCAATGAGCAAAAGTATCAAGGAGTGGTAGGGTTACTCTGGCACGCTGGGTATGCTTACCGCTGGTGGGCGGTGGGGCTGTCACAACCATTTGCGCATTTCACTCAATCTTCATGAGCTGCGGTTTCTTCTTATTATTCGCGCTCAGAATTGAACATGTCCTCGCCGCCCCAATCGTCACCGGAATCGAGGTAGTACCGAACATCTATTGCACAGATCATGGCACAGGTAAGTTCCTCCCAGCTTCATAGCGGGGCTTCCCCGGTTCTGAACTTGGCTGAGAAGACACTAGAACTTGAATGAATTATGCACTACGCTTGTCGATGATCTGTATGGGGGGCTTACGTCTGTAAGTTATTCAACCGTCAAATTCTGAAGCTCGAAATCCGGCTTTGCTCCTCCTTTACCCTATCCTATCCTGAACTCTAGAAACTGATACAGTACAGCAAGTCTTCTCTATACTCATGCGCCTAGGCAGGGCTTCTCTACCTACCCTGCGTACTGAGACCCGTCTTCCTCTTCGAAACTTGCGGAACGCCCTGGCTGTACTTATTCAGCAACACCTATGTCTTTGGTGCACAGACGAGGATGGATACACCTACTACGAGTCGGACTGGTACCAAGCTTATGCGCTAGTCCAATCCGGAAAAATTGTCAAGATCGTAGAGGAGCGATGCGGAAAAACTGCTGGGATCTTAGTTTCGAACCTGTTAGAGATGGGCCACTGCAAAGTTGGAGATCTAGTATCCGCTTATGAAAGGTTGTTCAATAAGAACCCGAGCATGGTCAATGCAGATGTGCATCTTGTCAATGGGACAGCTGGGACGAATGGCGATCGCGGACATCGTTACGGCAATCTCGGGGATCAAAGAGATCAAGCCTCGGGGCAGATCCAGTCCGTCGCGCAT
This sequence comes from Viridothelium virens, assembly GCA_010094025.1. Classification (NCBI taxonomy): domain Eukaryota; kingdom Fungi; phylum Ascomycota; class Dothideomycetes; order Trypetheliales; family Trypetheliaceae; genus Viridothelium; species Viridothelium virens. Next base: position 48,975 of record ML991865.1, on the reverse strand, counting down.
ATTCATGAGGAATTGAAGAATCTCTTGAGCAAGGAATTCATTACTCTAGTTGGGTCTAACCATTTCAAACCGGATGCGGATCTTCACAACGAAGCAGTGGTTGAAGTACAGAGTAAAGAATTCCCGGATGGTGTGAAGGGTAGAAAAGCAACGGCAAAATATGCAAGTGCTTTAATCCGACAGAAGAAGAAATTGAGAGATGGTAACGGAGGAACGTCGTCTCTAGAGAGCACATTGGACAGTCTTAAGAGGAAGCGATCCGAAAGAGACTCTCCAAACAAACGTCCGAACCCAGGAGGGACTTTGACGAATGGGAAAAACGAGTTAAATGGCTATGTAGGCCATCTCGATGACGACAAGGGGCCCATTCTCCGTGTCAACTACGAAAAGTTCAATGTCGTGTTTCGTAATGAGCAGCTAAGCAGCCTCTGTGAAAGATATCTTGGAGAAACCACTGCCAAAGTTTATGGAACTACACTCCGCTGCCTGGAAAATCATATTCCTCGATGCTATGACCGATTTGGGGCAGCTCAGGACGCCGATCTATCTGAAGAAGAGGGTGATGAGTGTGATGATGAGGAACATATGACTCCATCGGTTACATCCTATGAAGTAGAGGCAGCATTGGATCCTAGTGTCGATCTGAAAGCAGGTTTGGGATATGTCTCTAATGCGCATGATATAGAAAATGGAAGTCGACGACAGACCTCTCCCATTGCCGACCTTGACGATGATGACGATATCCGTGTCCCTCAGAGTCATAGTTCCCGTGTTAATGGGAACCACGTTAGCACGGTATTCGGAGGTGAATGCGAGCGACTCGTCCGCCAACATATGGGTATCTTACGTGAAGATCCCCGTCATTTTATTCACTGGCTCAGTACTCGTGGGGGCGGCGAATGGTCTGTCGATTTCAACTCCATTACTAAATATCTCATCCAAACCCAGATCGAAAACACCGTCACGGCTCGATTTGGACGGGAAGCAGCGCGCGTGATCCGCGTACTGCACAGCAAGGGCAAGCTTGATGAGAAACAGGTCTCGAAATTTGGCTTCTTCCGTGAAAAGCACGTCCGGACCATCCTCACGCGGCTACAGGAAGCAGGTTTTCTGGAGGTGCAGGAGGTGCCAAAAGATAATGCTCGACAGCCGAGTAGGACAATATTTCTATGGTTTTTTGATCAGGATCGCTGTCGATCGATGCTTCTCAATGATACGTATCAGGCCATGGCGAGGTTGCTCCAGAGGGCCAAATTCGAAAGAGAGAGGATTAAGGAGGTCCTTGATAAGGCGGAGCGGACGGATGTTCAGGGTAAGGAGGATAGGTTTCTGACTGAGCATGAACGGATGGCACTGAGGCGGTGGTCGGATGTGGAAGAGACGTTACTGACACAGTTAGGCAGGCAAGATGATTTGGTGATACTGTTTAGGGACTTCATCCCCATTGAGGCGGTCTGACCAGCCCTACAGTATCATCCCCTTGGAATATGCGTGGTAGATCATGCGCGGTGTAGATGCAGTATACTTGTTAAGATTTCGTGTGATACCCCAATACAAGTCTGATGTCATGGTTTCAATGAGTTCGAACAATGGTAATAATAAGGCTCGAGATGGAGAGAGATAAGAAGGGCAGGTCTAGTGTCGTGTCGTGTCGCGTCTGCAGTGACCACGTTGTAAATCAGTCCTGTCTAGCAGTCGCTTCCCACTTATCTCCAGTTCTAACCTCCAAGCTTGCATGGTGCATGCCTGAACGGCTTCATGTAGCGTTGCACACCCAGACTACCAGATTGGGGAACTCGGTAGGTTTAACCAAATAATCATCGTCATGGCCCTATCTCGATGATGTGAGCCAATGATCCATACAAATGCATTATGCAAACTCAAGCGTCTACCGAACGTGCGACGTCCAGCTCACCGGATTGGATTCGTCCTAGCACTACCAAACAATCATTGGCATAACCGCGTCCTACATGCTGGTCTTTCCCTTACTTTCTCGGCACTTATGCAAATGCGAGCAAAGCATTGCAGGAAAGGTGTAGAAGATGAAGATGTGTAAGGAAAGATGTTACGATAGAGTGCTAGAAGTGCAACACAAGGACCACCAACGCTATGTTCGTACTTATTTTTTGTCCTTGGCGCACGAAGAGCCGGTCCAGTAAGGTAGGATCACATCGTAAGACGGTGAAGTATATTGACTTGCTAACTACAAAAAGAAGCAATCAAGATGGGAGTCTCTTTTCATTTTTAGGTATGCACCTTGCAGATTATCAGCTGAAGCTGATTTTCCGTCGACCAGAAACTGCACGGTCTGTTGGAAGCTCTTCGCGATTTGGATTGACTCCGCAAGGCGTCCATTGAAATGTGTCAAATACTGTCGTATCGTACTGTAGGATCAAGAAAAAGAAAGATAGTTTGACGTGTTCCTGCAGCAGAGGCTCACGCTAGAGTTTCAGCCACATTATTCGATTTTCCAGCCCCCCAGCATTCGACGAAAGACTGCTCTCATGATGCCGCAGCGTTTGCAAGAATGCTGCAAACTCATCTCTCTTGGCCTAGACTGCCATTGCCCACGCCCAGGTCTTTCAGCGAGTGCTTCTTGTTGGTCAAGGTACGCTTCCGCAATTCGCTAACGAAGAGGCAACTCTGACAACAGGGTAGAGGAGGACCCTTACTCACCTCAAGTAGTTACGACTTGCAGCTCAAGGCCAGTGCTTCGATGATCCTTTTTGGGTACTTCTTTGCTTATTCCATTCAGGGCCAACACCGACACGATAGCTGTGCGGTCCGGTAAGTCTGAAGGTGTACCGCACTATGTTGAGACACCGTCGTCCATACGACACGTTCCAGAAACTGGATTTACTCTAAGGGATCATCTCTCCACGATTCTATACACTGGCAAAGCTGGAATGTGTCGTCAATGAAGTAGTTCAAACCAAGCTATGGAGTAGCCTGTCGGTGCCTGATTGACGGCTTGACTTGCTAGAATTTCCAGACCGGTGATATTGCGGGTGTGAGGTCCAGAACCACATTTCCCGTGAACGTCCGTGACGCCATGAGGCTAGCTAAGAGATGTCGGTGTTCTAAGTCGTGGCCGAATCCGTAACGGCCACACGTCTTGGGGATCCATTAGTATCGTAGCATCCGTTCAAGGTCTCTCTAATATCCCATTTTTACGTCCCACACCTTGAAAGGACCCAACAAAGGTTCAAGCCAGAGTGAATTATCTCGAGCTAGGGTGTGGGTGTTTCTTCTTGCACCATTTACACTGCTGCGTAGTCGGAATGTGCTTTCCATGATCGATACTTGGGCGATCTGTTTTACCGGAGAATTGCAGCACTTGTTCTCAATCGAGCACCGGTCTTTTGAATAGTGCGCGTCGATGTAGGGGGAAGAAAAATGTACACAATTATGGATTGACGATGCATACTCTACGCAGCGCTCAGACTCCTGTCTGTCCCTTCCTCCGTGCTGAGGCTTGGGTCAATCATGCCCACGCCCGCGCGGTGAAACACCGAGCATAAACTTATCTTGCTACCACTTACCGTCTGGGACACTGCTCCGAGTTATACTCAGCATTCTTTCGTTGGTTTACTGGAGCAAAGATACATTAATGGAGGATAGACATATGAAGATGAGCGGATCGCCCTGGTAAGATCCTCTTTTGACCCCAAACCAGAAATTTTCAAGGCAATGCTTCGAAGTGAAGAGCGCGCAGAATCTATATTTATCAAAGATCTCTATATATAAGATAGAGGCAATAGCCGTAAGTGAGCGCTCATTTTGCTATAGTCCGAGTATCTCCCATAGAACGCTCACACATCCACCGGCAATCTCTCTCATTTCTATCATCATTACTCCTCAATATGTTGCTCTCTCTCGCGACTGTTTCCACATTTGCTTTGGGTTCTATGGCCGGACCGGTTCCCGCTGATCTATCTACTAATGCAGGAGAAGATTTGGTCAAGATTCTTGCCGAAAGACAACAAAACGGCGCCAATAATGCTTGCCCGGATCCTCTGAATACACCGTGGAACACATCCACAACGACATGTCCGCATGCCTACACGATGAATTCCAAGGGTGACTGCACTGAAGGTCTAGCGAATACAGACAAGACGACTGATACTTGCTCAGCCTACTGTGAGGTCAACAATTTGTGGTTTCCTGGACCAGAATCACCGTTTCTGAATAGTGCTTGTACGGCTGGGGATAGCTGTACACTTTCAGCTGGCAACGTAAGTCACAGAGTCTCCGTGATCATCGAGCATCTTAACAGAACAGAGCTAATGTGCACACAGAGCACGACAGTGACCAACTCTTGGTCTATTAACGTGGGCATTACTGGCAATAGCGGGAAGGTCACTCCTGCCGAGCTCACTGGAGCCTTCAACTTCGGTGCCAGTTACACCTATTCAACTTCTATCACTTATACTGTAACCGAAACGCACACGAGGGCTGACAATGCCACCAGCAACTGCGGTTATTTCACCTTTGTTCCTTACTATTTGTCCTCCTGCGGCACTTTGACCACCAGCGCATACGAATACACAGCCTTTGTGGGAGGCGCAGACTGGCAATGCTCCACAGATGACCTCTCGAGCACCGGTAACTACTGCAATCAGTCGCCTTTCACAGTCAACGGGGAGGCGCAAGGCCAAGTCATCTGGGTTGAGACGAACTGCAACGGAGGTGGACTAGCTAGCATGAGCACGCAACAACCTATTTACCAGTATCCGGGTGTCAGCTTAGGCAAGGTACCCAGCGGCGTAGGTGCATAACACATTCTGACAGTTGATGAGCCTCAAATACCGCAGAGTATGGAGTTTCAGGAGTGCACCGACGATTCGACAGTTTCAGCCGCTGAAAGGCAACTTTGTACATGCAATAATCGACGGCTTTTATTCAGTCGCAAACAGTAACATGTCTCTCGTGGTTGCCTGTACGTATCTTTCTGAGCATATTCTGCCAATTGTTCATCAGGTATGAGGATGCTTGATGAGCCCAAGATTCGGCCAACATTGAAGGCAATCGATAATCTCGCCGCAGGAGCTGCCACTATTGGGGGTATTGCAATGACATTTTACGTTACATTTTTAAAGTGAAAGCAGGCTTCTCATCTAGCCAGTCTCTGTAAGAAGCTCCCACTTTGAGGTAGTAAACTGTCCGTTAGACAATGTATTAGAACCACTTGGGTGGTCTCAGTCGTTGGGTTCAAGGATCCCGCACTGTTTGCTGGATGCGAAATCGAGTAGCAGTCATGACGATATGAAATCGGAAGCTAATGTGACTTGACGTAAATAGAATGTTGAAAGATTCGTCATATTAAATGGATAATTTGTCGCTAAGAGCTCATTCCTTCAAAGGGTTGCATCTACTTACTCGTCGCCATGTCCGCTGTCAGTTCTGTATCACTCGATTGTACTCTCCAGTGCTAGAACCTACAAAGTCGTGAGTATTATGGGTCTTGGCCATTGTCACATACAGCTAGAGGGGAAGGACATACGATTGCCGTTCTGCAAGGTACATAAACTTGCAAGAAGTTCTTTCTCCCATTCCACGCAAAATCCGTCGTGAAGAATCTAGTCCCCTGCTGGATTCTGCCCAGTCCCCCAAACTCTGCCGCATCAGTATCGATTATAATTTGATATGTACCCTCCTGTTCGACGCCTACTCTATAGTCCGAGAAGCTAGAGCTGGGATGGAAATTGAATACCCAAAGTAGACCTGCCCGCTCAAATACCAAGACCTTGTCCCCTTCATGTTTCAGCGAGATGTAGGCTTGTGGACCATGTAGCCAGCCGTATCTTTCCTCCTTCCACTGCATGCGCTTGTCAAATTCATTGAGGAACCGATACCGCAGTAACTGATTATCAACAAGGTTAAATTGCCGACGTGCGTAGTGGAAAGAATTGGCGTTACCAGCGCGAGGAAAGTCGAGCCATTCCGGATGTCCGAATTCGTTGCCCTCAAAATTCAGATAGCCCTCGCCACCTAAGCCATGTGTCACGAGCCGGATCATTTTGTGCAGGGAAAGGCCACGCTCGATAACCGGAGTGAGAGGGGAAATAGTTGACATGTTGGTGTAGAGCTCCGCATCGCAAAGCCACATTAGAAGTGATTTGTCGCCGACGAGACTAGCAAAGTTCCATGAGTATATATCGCGTGAGAATTAGGAAAAAGGGGGCTTGGAGGGCTTACGCTTGATCATGAGATTCGGCATAGGCAATCGTCTTCTCGCCATGGCGGCGGTTGGTGAGAGTAAAGGCAAGATTGCCCATATCCCAGTCTATATCTTGCTTCTCTTTCAACCACTTGATGTACAAATCTGGTATCGCCATTGCGAGGCGATAGTCGAAGCCAATGCCACCAAGTGATAAGGCGAGACATAAAGCAGGCATGCCTGATACGTCTTCAGCAATGGTAATACAGGACGGGTAAATGTTGTGTAGCATCTCGTTGGCGAGCATCAAATAGACGACACCTTCTTCATCGACGCCGGAGCCAAAGTACTCGTGATAACCTCCAGAGAACCCACTGTCACTTTTAGCACTAATTCTTGAGGCAGAACGGCACCACTCACGTTCCAATCCCATGATGAGTGTAGAGAATGCTGGTAACACCGTCAAATCTGAAGCCATCAAACTGATATTCCTCCATCCAAAAACGAAGATTGGAAAGTAAAAACCGAAGAACCTCGTGACTGCCGTAGTTGAATAATCTGCTGTCCCATAGCTCATGCCGACCTTTTGTACCTTCGTGAAAATACATATGATCTGTATTATCGAACATGTTGAGGCCGTCTTCCACATTCTTCGAGGCGTGACTGTGAACTACATCTAGCAGAACCACAAGACCCATGGCATGCGCTGTATCTATTAATTCTTTCAAATCATCCGGGTACCCGTATCGACTGCTTGCAGCAAAGAAGCTGTTGATCTGATATCCGAAGCTGGCATAATATGCATGTTCCATCACTGCCATCAATTGGATCACGTTGTACCCAAGATCTCGAATGCGAGGAAGCACGTTGTGCGTGAATTCCTTATATGAGGCGACTTTTGGCTCCGGGGAAGAAATCCCAACATGTGCCTCGTAAATTCTTGCGCTTGCCGGTTTCTTCGGCCGCGGATGTTTGAAGACGTACTGCTGGTCTCTAGGTGGATTCCAGAACCTTGCATCGTACGTAGGGGAGAATTGGAGGTCCTGAGTTACGCGTTTGATCCAAGCTGGTACACGTTCTTGTCGTGCATGATCGTTGGGTACAACCATTGAGATCTGAGAGCGGTTAGATGAACAGTGTTCCGATAGGCTGCGACACGTGTCACTGACTTTGACTTTAGAATCATGCGGTATCGCTGTGTGCCCATCAACTGCTGGAAGGACAATTTCCCACACACCAAAATGGTCCTTCGTCATTGGATGCGAATCACGATTCCAACCATCTGCAATATGCATCAGACCGGTTTTTTTCGCGGAGGAAAGTCTTGCTGCTTACTGAAGTCTCCGATCAGGTATGCTCGCATGGCATTAGGAGCCCACTCTCTGTACACAATATCACCATTGTCGCGTACGTTAAAGCCGAATTTCTCGTAACCCTGCCCAACCTTTAGTGTATGTCCACCATACGTATAGGTTTCCATACTCTGCTGAATTTCCCGAGACCGCCTTCGGTGTCATTGATTGTCCTTATCCACTGCTGTACCTTGCTATGTCGGCTCTTGAGAGCATCCTTGAAAGGAGAAAGCCACGGGTCAAGCTGAATGACGCCTAGGCAGAATCAGCGATGTTTGGCTATTCGACCTCCAGAGGTGTACCAGTGCCATCGTTGGGTACGCCACCTGCCGTATCACCCTGAATTGAGTTGTCTGAAGTCTGATTAAGAGGATCCATGTTGCTTTCGCGCGATGGGAGAAGGGAGGTGGATGGAAGGGGAGTAATAGGATTTATCGTCGAGAAATTTGAGCTGAGAATCACGCATCAAATATTGGATGTTGTACACAGAGTCGCGCGACAAAGTGATTAATATCCCCATAGCCCCACCAGCCCCGCGTTGGTCAACTTTCACAAGCGCAAGCCGTTGCTGTTGATTCCCAAACCTCCAGGATCGGCTCTGGGAACGTCATCCTGCAGCTGTCGGGCCTTTGGCGAGGCTGCGAATCTCAATCCCTGATTTCCAGAATATCCCTGGCTTCCGGGATGTAAGTGTAGACGAGGCAATGGAAATGCTCCAGAGATAGCTGGAGCCTGAGACGAGCTCTGTCGAACTGCTGCATTACAGATGGCAACACTTCTGGTTCTCCTGTTATCGATACGCATTTCGGGAGACGCAAGGACCAGGCGTGTCAGGATCAGGGTATCAAGCGAGCTGTGTGTGCTTACATGTGTACGAGGGAGTAGAGGGCACGGAGGGTACTAGGTAGCGTAGCAAATCCGCCCCGCTGTAATGATAGCTGCGGCGTCTGCGGAGTAAATGCGAACTAGATTACTTCGTCGTGGAGACGAGAGGAACACGGTCTAAGAAACTTCATTCACATTCCCTCTACCTCCGAAACACACGCCGCCATCGTGTACTACTGTTACTCCCACCTCCGCGCATGTGTCCTTTCTTTTTTCTCCCCGGAATACCATGAAACCCGTTACTTGGACCATTCCCGTCTCACCTCAGGCCCGGCTATCGTATCTCGCACTTGCCTCAATCGGCCGGAGCTTCCATTCAAGCGCCTCAAGATGTTCTGGACAGTATCATCGCTCAGACTTTGCGAACCAAGGTTTTACAGGCTTCTACGAGCCAGGACAGCCCACCAGTGGACCTCTCGGTGACGCCCAGATTTACAGTACTCGGATAACACCGAAAATGCTCAAGTCGCATCTGGATCAGTTCGTAGTTGGACAAGAGCGAGCAAAAAAGATCTTGAGCGTAGCGGTGTATAATCATTATCAGAGAATACAAGAGATACAGCGGCGCGAAGAAGAAGAGGAGGAAATGCTGGCTACCCAGGCGCGAAGAGAGATGAGCTCTAGACACCCTGTCGAAGGTGCTTAAGATTCGCTATTGAAAGCTAGATATTGTCCTAGAATGTATTGCTAAAGTGCCTTCTCTCCAGATGAGTTCCCAGGCCAGCAGCATACCATCAATCTGTATCCGCCAAACCATCCGCAATCCTACACTCATCAATCCTCCAATCCACCACTCGGCTCTCAACCTCTCCACGACGCCTCCCCTATGACCATCGAAAAGTCCAATATCTTGATGCTCGGTCCGTCCGGCGTGGGGAAAACTCTCATGGCAAAGACCCTCGCTCGTGTACTTGAAGTACCCTTTAGCATGTCAGACTGTACCCCATTTACCCAAGCAGGCTATATCGGAGAAGATGCCGATGTTTGCATATCCCGATTATTAAGTGCAGCTAATTGGGATGTTACAAAGGCCGAAAGAGGGATCGTTTGCTTAGACGAGATTGACAAAATCGCAATGGCGCGGGTGAGTCATGGAAAGGACGTAAGTGGTGAAGGTGTGCAGCAGGCACTGTTAAAGATTGTCGAAGGAACAACAGTCCAAGTTACCGCGAAGCAAGAGCGGAATGCCCAAGGCGGCCACGGGCCAGGTCCTGGAAGTGGAAGTGGAAGGGGAGGTTCTGGCATGGGTCAACCGTTGAACAATGTTAGTAGCAATAGCCCCTTAGGAGCAGGCCCAACAACTCCAGCCCAAGGCAGCGGAAACAAAGGGGACGTATTTAACGTCCGCACTGATAACATTCTCTTCATCTGTACTGGGGCTTTTATAGGCCTTCACAAGATGATCCTCGACCGCATATCCAAAGGCAGCATTGGCTTTGGGGCTCAGGTGCGGTCAACCTCCACAGATGGATCCGATTCTCATGATACCATGCTCGCTGGCGAAGACGAGCTTTTTCGCAAACACCTTCCCTTTTATACACTATTTAACGAACAATCCTCTCAGCCCAAAGCCCCATTTGGCGCGCCCGCGTCCACGGGTCTTCCCCAACAAGCTCCTTCGCCCCAAAATTCTCCACTGCCGAACCTGCAACAATCCCACAACACCCTCGATCTCGTCATTCCTACTGATCTCCACCGCTACGGCCTCATCCCTGAACTCATTGGCCGCATCCCCGTTACGTGTGCTGTTGCACCCCTCGACCATGCATCCTTCGTACGTGTCCTCACCGAGCCACGTAATAGCCTACTGCGCCAGTACGAACAGTTATTTGCATTATCCGGCGCTGAGCTGCGGTTTACCGGGGCTGCGCTGTGGGAAATGGCCGGGCAGGCGCGGGAGATGGGGACCGGGGCCAGGGGACTACGGACAGTGATGGAGAGGGTGGTGGGAGAGGGAATGTTTGACGTGCCTGGTCAGTTTGAGCCGTTTATTCGTTCTCTCGCATTCTTGAATTCTTTTCTCTTTTGGCAATACAGATCCACCCTTCGACTCAGCAGCCCGAGCTTTTCCACAGGATACTGCTACTTGTTCAGCCTGCACTCATAGAGACTAGGATTGCACCCACCTTTGCTAACAAATGGTTACTGTAGGCTCGCCTATCAAACACATCCTGATCACCCGTTCTGTGGTCCGTCGCGAGTGCCCACCTATCTACCTCCCCCGTGGTGAGCAGCAGCGCTTCTATAACCTAATTGCTGCCGAGGAGGAGGCCTGGGAAGCTGAGAAAAGGGGTGAGGCGCCCAAACCAGAGAAGCCTGATTTTAGTTCGGGAGGTGATGGAGGCGGAAATGGCGGAGAAGAGACCGGAGTGGGGGAAGTAGGAAATGAAAGCCAGAGTTTCGAGGAGTACAGAGAGAAAGTCAAGGTCGCGGGGTCTGCTTAAAAATGACGGGCGAATTTCGTGGATGTATAGGACGACTGAGGTGAGACGAAGCCGTGTAGGCTTTTGATTTCCTGATGAATCTCTCTCACTAAATGATGCATGTGAACTATCGTGTAGGCTAAGACTGACAAACTTTATGAGTCAATGGCGATACGTAGCTTGAGAAGCAGATCTCACTTACGAGAATATGAGCAGGGCGTACAGTATCTTGTTGACATCGAGGCGAGGCGCTAAGTGCTAGCAAGCGCCGTCTCTTCCTGCCACCACTGCTTAAATACAGCCAATCTTTCGGTCCGCTCTCTTGCCAGACGCCTCCCCGTATCAGTCTAAAGAGAGTCGGCATCCGTTATCTCAATGCTTCAGATATCTAGACATAGTAGGAATGGGACTACGCACCTTCATCAGAGCCTCCACTCGTTCTAACTTCTCTCCAAAATGCACGAGAGTGTCCTGGAGCCCACGCCCTGCGTGACCCACTGCTCCCGTCTTCGCACCCCCGTACGTAAAAGTCCGGCCAATTCCCACTGCTCCAATCGCCTCCAGCCGATCTGCGTCCTGCACGACCGCCAATTCCGGATGCTGGCCCACGACAGCGCGATTCATGCGCGGATTTGCTTGTTCGGCGCTGAAGCTAACATTACGGGCAATCATTTGAACTTTCAGAGCCAGCGCGTCGGAACTCCCGTGGTCGAGGAGGGTCGCAGCGATGACATTTTCGGCCGAGGCGGTCGCGGATGGAGGAATATATTTTCGGTCGGCGATGTCGTGGAGAAGGGCGGCAAGAATGATGGAAGTGGGATCGTAATTAGAGATAGTAGAGGAAGGGGGTGACGACTCCGAGGCAAGGATATGCAGAGAGAGAGACAGGACGCGAAGGACGTGGAGAAAGTCGTGTGAAGCATCGTTGTAGCGCATTTCGGTAGCAACGTGGGAGGCAATGGAGTTAATGAGGGATTGGTTAGCGGCAGGCAAGGCGTGAATAAGACGAGTAGCAGAAGGGGGAAGGCGAAAGTCACTACCGGCATTCGTGTCATTCCCAAGTGCAGGATCAACGACGGGAGTCGGAGTCGGAGTCTGGGTAGCGTCCATGAGACGTTGGGCATTAACGGAGCTCATTGTGAGATTGGAAGGGGTGGACGTCTTGTGTTGAGTCTTGGTAACCATTTTGATGGGGAAGCCGTGGCGTCGGCGATAAGCCTTGACCCAATCTCCCCCAAAATCGGGGGGTTCAAGGTTCTGATATTGTGGCATAGTGTGCCAGAATTCCAGCGCCTTGGCTTTGAGAGTATTGCCATGGACTGCGGCATCGTTGTTTTGGAGCAGAGCCTCTCTGTGCCATCGGTATAAGGCATCTTCCAGATCTGGAAAGTCAGAGTCAACAATTTCTTCCTCGCCGGGTTTCGAGATGACATCGTGATTGTGTCTGCCATCCTTGACAGAAAGAAGCCACTGCGTCTCATGACGTTTTCTGGATCCTAGCAGCTTAAAGGGACAATTTGTCTTCCGTGACTCCCGCTTACGCTTACGATCTCCCGGCTGAAGGTGGTGGCGATTTCGATACTCTCCGCCCAATTCACACATAAGCCAGCAACGTGCAAATTCGCCGTGCTTTTTAGTAGAATGCCCAATAACGAGATCATATCCGTGTCGTTTGGTGAAATGCTTCGCTGATTCGATCATCTCTTCACGCGAATTGTACATGGCCGGTGGAGGGGGCTATGTGAAGGTAAGCTCTGATTTAGGAGGGACTTGAAGATGGAATATGCAGGCTACTTTTTCATCACGCCAAGTTTGGAAGTATTATTTGGATTTGCCTGACCACATTCTCCAGGGGTAGGGAAAACAAGCTCGATACTAGGACATTCACCAAACACAGGAAGACGCAAATGAAGAATGTAGAGGGAACTTCGACGATCTTGAGGCAAAAGAGCGCAGAGGTTTCAAAGTACTGAACATATACATACCGCCATGGACTGGCTTGCCCAGGCTGTCTCCCAGTCTGCGCGCAGCTTCGCGGCCGTCTCATGGCCGGTCTTTGATGGTCTAGTAGGTGCACTTTTGGTGGCGGAAGATACTACAGAGTCCGAGTTGGGAGCAGGATTACTTGGTGATGTGATGGAAGTTGGCTGTAGTGCGAGACCGGGTGAAGATTGGGGCTGAGAAATGGGGGCCCCAAACGGTTCAGTTCGATGGGCAGGCTGCGTCTCGTAGACACTTGGAAAAGGAGGTGGTGCGCCATTGAAAGGAAACATGACGTTGGGCGTGTGCGTGTCTCGAAGGATAGATGCGGCGTTGATGGAAGAGAGGCAATTGGGACACACCCGTGAACCTTGAGAAGAGTCGCAGACGACTCAGGAGCCGAGGCTGCGGAGTGACGTGCCCGTGCCTTGCCCCCTTGCTTGGAACGCCATTGCGATCCCCAGCCCTTTATCGGACTGCCTCAACTACAACAGAACCGCAGTTGCAGATTGTTGCTCGTCATGTCGCGGGCGATGGACCTATATCATGAGTCTGTCACGCACATTCAGCATACCGTTTCGTGGATCTTGCACTCTCCGTATACATACGAGGAGTTCGTTACCAAGAATGCAAGCGCAGTTTCGCAGATAGAGTCTGGGTTGCGATCATTGACCTACATCATACCAGGTAGAATCCTATATCCATTCAGTTCTTGATAAAAGCCAATGCATCACCTTAGGCCGTTTTAGAGAATCAGAACTTGCATCCGAGTCAAGTAAAACTCCCACTCCATGCCATTAGCCATTTCTACTCATCTTCACTCCATACAGTCCACAGTGGTGTCCAGCTGCTTTCATTATACCATGACTCTCTCCTCGCCAAAGCCATTGCTCGTCTTCCCGGCCTTCACAAGACTAGTCCTCATAACCGCTATACAAAGTTCTGGACCCAGAAATCTCCAACCTATAGGCGCATCGCAGTCATACTACAAATGGTTCAATATACCGAGTTATTGATCGAGATGGCTGCAAAGAGAAGAGGTGAACAATTTCGATGGCGAGTTGTCGTCTTTGTCGAGTCAATCAAAGCGCTCTGCCGACTATTCCTCCTCCGCCTGACGAACCGAAGGCCACTTTTGACGCCACCCCTGCCGGAGAGGGAGATTGATCCAAATATGGCGGAGGAGCCAATGTCTCGTTTCGACGGGGCGGAGACTCCTCCAAGCGAACGATCGGAAAATATGGATTGGACGATGCCTCGGACAGGACTGTCCATGCCGAGCCTTCCAGATTCCTCGGACATCTCGAGCTATCTCCTTTCAAAAGTCTTGACAGCGGACGACATCAAGCCCCCAAAGGCCCTTCTTCATCGTGTCAAAGGCAAAGGCGAAATCGGGGAGATATTATTCATATTACGACCCGTCCTCTATGCCTTTGCCTTGCAAAGGTGGAGAAACGACCGGAGGAACTGGAGGCCATGGTTGATAGGATTGGCTATTGAATACGGCGCTCGTCAACTTGCAAAGCGTGATTTCAAGGAGCGATTGGCTGGCGGCCTACGTGGTCTCACCGGCCTCGAGCGAGATGAGCTCCGGAAGCGGGCCTGGTCCATCGGGTGGTGGGCCATGCGAGGAGCTTTCTATGAGAATATCACAAAGTAGGTCAAGATCGCGGAAATATGAGAATCCGATATTAATGCTTGAACAGGGCATGGATTCATTCAATCACTTCTTCGCTGAAGGGCAAACCCCTTCTAGATTTGATTGGGGGAATCATTGAAGATTATGAATTTCTTTGGGACGAGTACTATTTCCCCACAGCGACAATGTAGGAGTTACAGTACACCGTTGCAACCCAGATCCCTTGAATATTTGGATCTTCCTTCTACTGAGAATACCCCTTTTTTTGGTGTGTGTAAATACTATGTTTGAGACCAATGAGTGAGGTAGGAATGTAATATGTGCCATCATTCGTACTTTGCAATGAAAATGTTAGATTTGATTGTTTGAGTGGCTCGTGGCGTACTCCGTACTCTGTAGGCACTCAGTTTGGCTAGCTATTACGCGCGCGTCTAGCCGCAGTTAACCCTGGCTTCGAAGCTTTCAGAGCTTGTGAAAGTCTCACTCAACGACGACATCACCAATCCCACCCATTCCCTTGATTTACCTCAGTTCTCCTTGCAACCGTCTCGATATGCCCGCTACAACTGCAGAAGCCCTTTCCCTTGTCACACGAAACGTCTCTGTCGCGCCACTTGTCCTCCTCTCTGTAGCAGACCACTACGGCCGATCAGCAAAAGGCACACGGCGACGAGTAGTCGGCGTGCTACTTGGGCAGAATGACGGCAAGAATGCTCGGGTATCAAACAGCTTTGCCGGTAGGACCGATCACTCTAGAGATTTTGCGGCCATAGAACAGCTGATGTATTGGTGCTGCAGTCCCCTTCGAAGAAGACGATAAGGATCCGTCAGTGTGGTTTATAGATCATAATTATATCGAAGCCATGAACGACATGTTCAAGAAAGTCAACGCACGCGAAAAGTTAATCGGCTGGTATCACTCAGGACCAAAGCTGCGAGCATCAGATCTAGAAATCAACGAACTGTTCAAGAGATACACACCGAACCCTCTCCTGGTCATCATTGATGTGCAGCCCAAGGAAGTTGGCGTTCCTACAGATGCATATTTTGCGGTCGAGGAAATCAAAGATGTGCGTCTCCCAAAGATCCAGCATTCCTCACTATCATACAGTATTTGTCTGACCACGTGCCTTTGATAGGACGGAACTACAACAAGCAAAACGTTCGTTCACACCCCTTCTACTATCGAGGCGGAAGAAGCCGAAGAGATCGGCGTCGAACACCTCCTCCGCGACATCCGTGACGTTGCCGTCGGCACCCTTTCCACACGTATAACCTCGCAGCTACAGTCACTGCAAGGTCTACATCTGCGCCTCCGTGACATTGGTACCTATCTCCAGAAAGTCCTTGACGGCGACCTTCCTGTCAATCATGCCATTTTGGGGAATTTGCAAGACGTTTTCAATCTCTTACCGAACCTGTCGACACCGAGACCTCCCATGCACCAGGCGTCGCATACGAATGGGACGACGAATGGGGTAAACGGGTACGTTTCTGCTGGAGTTGGTCTAGGCAATGATGGTAACTCGGAATTGGCGAGAGCAATGAGCATCAAGACAAATGACCAGCTCATGTCCATCTATCTGAGCTCACTGATCCGTGCCATTACGGCCTTCCACGATCTCATCGAAAACAAGATCCAGAACCGGCAAGCGCAGGAAGAGAAAGAGGCGAAGAGACTTGAGGATGAGAAGGAGAGGGAAGAGGGAGCAGGGAAAAAGACAGAAGGGGAGAAGATGCTGAATGGTGCAACTGGAGAGGGGAAAGAAAAGGATGGGATGAACGGAGGAAGGAAGGAGGGTGAAGGTGGGGAGAAAGGCAAAGAGAAAGGGAAAGAAAAGGATGGGGAAAGGAAGAAGGGGTGAGAAAGGAGTGTGTTGCAGGAGAGATTACGTGTAATATATAGGTTCTCTGGCATTTTTAGAGAAATCAACAGCGCCGTGCTGGCTGCACTGCCTACCTTACCCAGAGTATATCATTTAGTCTTGGGTTTCATAGACCGTATGCCATCAACATCCACGTCTCATATCTCCATTAGCAAAAGAATCGCATTGAATCGTAGCCTCGAAATCTCTCACTACGCCCCAAGTCCAGCCGCCCATCCCGCAGCTTCCTCCACGCTCAATTCCTTCTCTCGCACGAAATCTTGGAGTAACAAGCACTGTTGGCCCAGTAGACACGCAAGCAAATGCTTACACACCGGCACCTGCCCACGAACTCCCAGTCCTCCGAACCTCCAGGCTTTCGTTGCCTCTGCTTTTCTTGCGTCATCCATCGGTCCCTCTACATTCAGCCACATCTCCTCGACTCCAGGCCTGTCCCTTTCTCCACTCCCAGCTTCGACAGCGCGCCTCTGCTGTCCCTGCTGCTCAACTCCAGCTCCGAGCCCAGCCTTGTTGTGGTCTTGTACACTCGCAGGGAAAGCTGCAAACGCGAAAGCAGGACAGCTACAGTGCCATGCATGAAGTCGAACTTCATAATGTCTCTTGCCCTCCTCCCTAGCATACCTTGAGCTGTTGAATTTATGGTGAGCAGTGGAAGAGGCCGACTGGACATAGTACGCTGTGATTTGCTTGTCATTCTGTTCAGATTGGATCAGTAACGACAACGTATCCGGCCCCAAATTCTGATTCGGAAGAATGGCAGCTCTGGGTTTGACAACAGTCCGCAAGACACAGCCGCGTTCAAGGAGGTCGAGCGCCGGGAGCAATTCGTGAGGGAAAAGGACGTGAAGTGTGAGGAGCAATCTTGTTCCTTTTACCGAAAGGCCAAGCAGAGGGTTTTCAGGTACAGCAGCGCGACTCGCGTCATCCTCACGATGCACAGCAGACGCACGTTGGCAAGGCAACGTAGCTAGTTCGTCAATGAGGGAAGTTAGAAATGTGGAGGCTTCTGGGAGGGCAGCGGTGGAGGATGCTTGCGACATCTTGGATGACGACAAGGTGGATCATTCTTTCCGCCACTTATCATAGTGAGGAGAAGCTCAAGGGTGGACAAATGTGCGATGCGCCAAGATGCTGAAGAACGTCTTGTTGCTCAGTAGATCCCTTTTGTAGGAGAGGCGCGAGTGCTGTCCGCAATGCGTGTCCCTGAGGCCGAGATCTCCTTGCGGCACAGCTCGGGCATGAAAGCTGAACTCTGGATACCCCTGGATTGGATACCGATCTCCTTAAGTTGGGCAAGTAGAATTATTGTAGCTACTTTTCCATTTGAAAAATTGACTTGATAGGCAGATTCTAAGCTACAAGCTTCCGTAAGATGATTGGACGAACTTGACTAAACTCCGCATCGAAAACCCCAGCTTCTACTCCTCTCACAGCTGCAAAAGAAGCCCACCCAATCTCACTGTCCACCTTACACACGGTCATTTTTTGGAAAGTTTCATGGAAAGGCTGCGGAAGGAAAGGCGTCGCAAAGAACCTCCAAACCCACCCCTCCATCACGCCCTTTTTTGCTTATAATCGTGGCGTCCATGAAGGCGATAGTGAGGAATTCAACGCTCGCAAGCAATGAGTCGGATGTCTGCGATTTGCCTGAAGTGTCGGAAAGTGTACTTTAGAAGCACTTACGGTGGACAATGGACGGGCCGCTCTCATCATATTCTTGCTTGGAGATCCACATCTGCTGGAAGGTAGAGAGAGAGGCGAGAATGGAGCCACCAATCCAGACGGAGTATTTACGTTCAGGAGGCGCAATGATCTTGACCTTCATGGAAGAAGGAGCAAGAGCAGTAATTTCCTTTTGCATACGGTCGGAAATACCTGGATACATAGTGGTACCGCCAGACTACATCACAATTAGTACAAAGTCCCACATCTAGGGCCGAAGGCGACCTACCATGACAATATTGCCGTACAAGTCTTTCCTTACATCAACATCACACTTCATGATGGAGTTGAAGGTAGTGACGTGAATACCGCCAGACTCAAGGCCCAGAACACTGGGCTGGAAGAGAGCCTCCGGAGCACGGAAACGCTCGTTACCGATAGTGATGACCTGACCATCAGGAAGCTCGTAGCTCTTCTCGAGAGAGGAGCTCTGACTAGCAGTCTGAATCTCCTGTTCAAAGTCAAGGGCCACATAGCAAAGTTTCTCCTTGATGTCGCGGACAATTTCGCGTTCGGCGGTGGTCGAGAAAGTGTATCCACGCTCGGCAAGAATCTTCATAAGGTAGTCGGTCAAGTCACGACCTGCCATATCGACACGAGAAATGGCGTGAGGAAGAGCAAACCCTTCATAGATAGGGACAACGTGGGTGACACCATCTCCAGAGTCAAGGACAATACCAGTGGTACGACCAGATGCATACAGAGATAAGACGGCCTGGATGGAGACGTAAAATGCGGGAGCATTAAAGGTCTCGAAGACGATTTGAGTCATTTTCTCACGGTTGGACTTGGGGTTGATAGGAGCTTCGGTCAGCAAGACAGGGTGCTCTTCGGGAGCCACACGGAGCTCGTTATAGAAGGTGTGGTGCCAGATCTTTTCCATATCATCCCAATTGGTGACAACACCATGCTCGATAGGGTATCTGAGCGTCAAGATACCACGCTTGGATTGTGCCTCATCACCGACATAAGAATCCTTCTGACCCATACCAATCATAATACTGGCATTAAATCAGTGGTTTGTGTAGGATAGGACGGGATAGGTACTGTACCCATGATGGCGAGGGCGACCGACAATGGAGGCTGGTTGAGATCTTAGCTAATGCAGACGAGGGTCTTGAAAGGGTTCTAAACTTACGGAAAACAGCGCGGGGAGCATCGTCACCGGCAAAACCGGCCTTACACATACCCGAACTACGCCATTGTCAGTATCTAAAAGGCTCTTTTGGACGTCGTCGCTTAGGGGGTTTCTGCCCGCCGCTGCAAGCAACGCTTGACGAAAGGTAATTGCGTAAGTGTTCTTCAGAAGATGCTTACCCATTGTCGATGACGAGAGCGGCAACTTCCTCTGGAGAACAAGAATCGAGTCAGTACTGTACGAATGCTGCGGTTGCGATGCGAAGTTGTGGGTGATCTTGCGGCTGATTGCCTGGCCCTCCAAAGGGCCTGGAATAGCCTACCTTCCATAGCGACAACTTGTTGGAGAAAGAAAAGATGGAGGGTACTGAGATTCTATTGAGAGGTGAGGACGACGATAGATGTAGCAGGAAGTTACGGCGAGGAGTCTCGGTACAGAGAGGACGAGCGAGAAGGGAGAGTAAAGAGGGTTCGGAGGTCGAATGGCTGGAGAAGATGTTGCTCGCGAGACGTGGGGAGAAAGATGTTCCAACAGTGCGCGCGGCGCTTGCCCAAATGAGAAAGCGAGACACTAGGACTAGACTTGCAGAATAGCTGCGCCGACACGGACACGACTATCCGGAAGCTCAGCCCTCACCACCAAGACAGAAGCTTAGTCGTGCCTATTCCTTTCTTGAATGGCTGTCGCCTAAACACTGGGGGTAACACCTGGCTGTCTACTAGCTGATACCGATCATGTCGAATTGTTTACGCGTACCACAGGCTATGTTTACGTAGACATTGGGTATGCCAAGCAGGCAAACCTTTTCCCTTCTGAATAACGGCTACACGACTATCGATGACCACTCGAGACCGGCAGAGCGGAACGCATGTTCCTGCGCACGGATGGATTGCTCAAGTCCATACCAAATTCTCACCGCCGACACCGAAAGTCAAGATGTTCCTTTTTGCGGTGTGAAGATTGGAGGCCCCTGCGCTCAACAAAAGGTTTGAGAGCGATCCTGCGGGGCATCTGGTGGCGCCTTCGGGTGGCGGGGCGGGGCGGATGGAAATCTACGCCGCTAGCTACAGACAACATTCCCTCACTTCACAACTCGTCCCTCCATCCCTCATGCATTACTTCAACAAGGTACATATGTAGAACTTGCATGATCCATTTCCGTGAGATACCTAAAGTCCCGTTGCCTTCCGCATAGAATTCAAAGTCAGACTGCGCTCCTAATGTGAGGCATCACCAGAGTGCTTGCTTAAGAACCTCCCAGAACCACGAAGAACAGTCCAGAAGCTTTTGCTTGGACACTGCTACTTAAGGGTTGTTTTGGCCTGTAATTCCTGCCTTCAACTCATCCATCGCCGCAACAATATCCGTCGTATCATATTGCTTCTTTAATCGCATTCTTCTCAAAGGGAGGTCTACCACGCCTCATCTTTCCACCATATATTCCACGCCTCCCGTCCCATCGCCTTCTCGCAAAGCCGCCCAACCATCTCCCACTATAACTAGCTCCTTTCAACTCATATTTCCAAGATGAACGACCCAGGTCTCAACAGTCTCCTTAAATGGTCCATCGAAAATTCCTCGAACCAGTCTGACTCGTCTACCAAGAACACCTCCACTGCAGCTACCTACACCCCCAACCGTGGACCTGACCCTTCCGCTCTCGCCTCCCTCCTCGGTGGCCCCTCCGATGCTGAGCTGATGAAATCCTCCATGGTCGTCATAACGTCGCCTTCCACACCCGTGCCGGCCAGACGCACCGCTTTTGACAACTTCGAGCAGCTCATCGAGAACCTCGATAACGCAAACAACATGTCTGTCCTTGGTCTGTGGGTGCCCCTATTGCAGCAGCTAAACAGCGAAGATGCTGAGGTGAGGAATATGGCGATCGCATGCGTGAGGACGGCTGTGCAGAACAATCTTCCCACTCAGGAGAAAGCGTTGGAGATGGGAGCTGTGCCGATATTAATAGGCATCGCGTTGAGAGATCAAGATGTAGGAGTAAGAAAAAGAGCAGTGAGAGCGCTTAGTGCGGAAATAAGGAATTTTCAGGTCGGTTTGGACGCTTTCCTGGAGGGACTGAGGGTAGAAGGTATGGAAGAGCGAAAGGTAGATGCCGGAGACATGCAGGCTGTAGATGAACTTATTGAGAAGCTACTCGAGAGAACGCAAAGAAGCGAATGAAATTTCTATGGACCGGTATTCGGAGCTCGTGGGATATTGTTGTTTGCATACAGGCGGCGTTGGGGAGCGCATGGGAGGAACACTACCTACCTAGACATCGATCTGGTGGGTTCGACAGACCTCTGCGAAAGACATTCTCCCATCGACAGTTGCCCAGAAACATAGAATGATGTCGTAATCTATTTCTAGGAATCCAAAGACCTTGCGCATCAAGGCAAAGCATTTCGTTCTAGTTCTAGAAATTCCGGCTTAATTCAGAGAATGATGATACAGAGGTCAGCGCGCCGAGAAGTTGTAGACAGAAGAGAAGCGAGATCGGTCAAGGCTGACGTCTTGCCGCAATTCCAGTCCACGATCATCGTCAAAATTGTGTTGAATCTGATCTACGAGAGATCCACTTGAATAGTAACGCATGAAATGGCCAAAGGAAAAATTCATACCTGAAGAAACTTCTGACCTTACATAAGACAATGTTGTGGATAATACCGTAAAATATCATCTCTCTTTCTCTCAGTGACGCCCACTTTGAAGTGAGAAGGATGTCTACATTAGCATGAGGGAGACAGAGCAAACGTAGGAGTCCGAAAGCTACTGTTTGCGATGGGTCTGTTCATTATTCTATCTACGGGTTGATGCTGACTACGGACTTATATCACTACCTAGTTATTGCCTAAGGCTGAATGTCAGATGCTGTTTAAGCAACAACGCCTGACCCAGGCCTTCTCTACCTGGGGTCATCCTCGACATGCCAAAGCGTGCCATCACCTTGAGACTTTATCTTTACATAACCGCCATCAACGCCTCCTTCCCCTCTGGTGTCAACCTATCCTGCACAAACCGCCCGACTCGTCCTGCATGCCTCTCATCTGCCCCCTTCAAATAACTCCCTACCCACCCCTTCACATCCTGCACTTCTGGAAATGGATCCCGGACAGGCCTTCGACATGTTGACAGCGGCGTATATCCCACCCCAAAGCCAATATCCTCCACGTCTGCGTCGGGAATAACGTCATCCGAGGTCTGAGACGGCAGGGGCGGATTAACGAGCAATTTGAGAAGCGCCTCACAAGTCAGAGCCCAGCCGCGTTTGCCATAGCGATCGACAAAGGAGTTTGAGTCAGAGAGCGTCTTGGTCAGAGCAATGACAGCAGTCTTACGATCGACGGGGCGGGTGAGTTTTTGGGTGTCTGGGATGATGATTTGTGTATAAATGGGGGTGAAGACACTAGTGAAGTTTGCGGATTAGTGTGATAATTGTCGCGTCATCTAGGAGACATGGAGGGCTTACTTTTGTTGGACTTGGTCAGTAATGTTGATAAAGAAATCCGCGCCAAGGCCTTTTTTGTCATGGGCAGCGACGAAATAGTAGAAGCGTATGAAGCGGAGGGTAAAGGACTCGGTTTTGGAATTGGAAAGGCGGGTCAACATGAGGGATACGATCTGGGTATAGTAATTTTGTAATGCCGAAGTCTGAAATGAGGACAGAATGATCTCGAGTAAGTCGAAGCCATGTACATCATTAACCTTCGACGCAATTAGAAGCTGAAAGATTCCAAGGATCGGTTCAATTTGATTATTTTTCAGAATCTCGTCTGTGCCGCGAGGTACAATCGATGACAAAAGACGGACGAGCGCAGGAATATTTCCACGTTGTTCCCACAACGTGGGCGTTAGAAGCGGTCCGAGTAGCCCCTTGTAAGTGTCTGGCAATGCGCCAGAAGGGTTGGCTTCTAGCAGAGCAGCAAACAGTTGGAAGACATAAGGCATAAACTCTTCCACGCCAGAGCGAAGAATGTCGCCAAAGGGATTGTAGAGTACACTTTCAAATGTCTCGGGATCTGCAGGAGCAGCGAATCGAATAAGCGCACCGATTCCTTCAAAATGATAGTAGTAGAAGCGTGGATTGCTTGGATTATGGCGAATGACCATGGTAATGGCCACAAAGTTCTTCAAGACCATGTCCGAAATTACCCGTACCTTATCGCGAATGGTCAGGAGGACCCTCATTACACAGCGCATAAGGAACTCATTTTCCTGGATTTTTTCTGGAGCAGAATCCCTGGTGATGAGCTTGAAAAGCTGCTGCAAAAGTTCCTTGGCCAGGGGAACCACGTCTTCCTGCGCGATCATCGTCTGGCCTGCGGCATTTGTCAGCGAAAGGATGCGCTCGATAGCGATAGCTGCGTATGTATAGACGACGTGATTCGAAGCACCGAGGTGCTTAACAAGAAGCGGGAAAGCTGACTGCCAGATAGGTCTGGACATTTGGCTCCGGAATATGTACAGAAATTTTATTGCGTCCACCTTGAGCAGTGGCTCGATTTCGTCGGAAGTCAAGTCGGCAGCCTCATTGCTCTGAAAGAACTCTACGATATTGACAAATCTGGTGCGACGTCAGTGCCCTACTCAATTCTGCCAAATCCAAGCATATGTACATACGAATTTGTGTTGGTCACACCCTGAGAAGAGGTAGCAGCACCTTTTGCTGCAATAGCAGTGAAGAGATAGACAGCCGTGTCCTTGGCTTTCCAGTTGCTCTTCCCATCTTTTGCGTACTCTGCCAGGAAGTGATTAATGTATCGGGACACAACTGTTGTTATGAGTGGTTCAAAATGTTGCATGAGGGTTCTCAGAAAGTCAGTAGTTGCTCGGCGTCTGGTATCGCTATCGGCTCCTTCGAGATCGCGTCGAATGAATTCAATAGGATCGTCCTCGAAAAGTTCAACGTCAGCATCGCGAAGGGTGAGATTTGGAATGATGACTTTCTCGACCACGTCTCCCAAGACAGCTTCATTGTTGAAGCTCTCCGCGTGCTGCCGATTTGATGCGACAGAGGTCAAGAACTGCAAAGCGCGGCTAACGAGGAGGTCATATCTTGTCTCAGCGCCAATAGTCGTCAAAAGATTCCACGAACTACTGATGAACGGTTGCAGTAATGGATCGAAGGCATCACCGTATTTCTGAACGTAGAGGACTAGAGCTTCGAAAATGTCCGCTTTGAGGGACTCCAAGGGTCCAGACTCCGCATCGTCATCAGTGTGCAGAATTGGATTATCATAGATTATGTATTTTTGTAGCAGTCCAGTTATCGCTGAGAGGTTTTCTTCAAAGTCGGGTGGAAGGTCTTGGCATGAAAGGTCGTAGAAGAGTTGCATGGAAAGGCCAAGGGTTCTCGTCCACTGCTTAAGGCTTGTCGCATCGTGTTGCTTATCAGAAATTGCTGTATCAATGTTCTTCTTCGTCAGCGGGATATCAAGTACTCTGTACAGCCTCGACTTACCTGAAGCAGGATCAGGAACGGCTTGCTGAATTTCGATAGCACGTGGTTGATCTCTGTAAAGAGCGCATCGGACCTGAACAATGGGCGCCATCTCCGAAATATCGAATGTGCAACTTGAAGCACGCCATTGTTCACTATCGGATCATCTTGACTTAGTCGTGATACCAGGTCCTAGTTGAGCAGTCAGCCCGATAACCACGATGAGATTCATGCGATATACACACATCAACTAGCGTGTCCCAGCGCTCCCAAAAGTCGCTGTCTGCAATGACGCTCACAGCGTCGCCGAGTTGCGCTTGTATTGTTGGGGGTACGGTTATCATAAGCCCAACAAGCTGTTGCTTGATTAAGCCGACTTCATCTTGGGGTAGCTTATGCGCTCCTTCGGCGTCCTGTGAAATGTTTTGTGAGTGTGCAGCTGCGCACGAAGGAGCTAGGTGGCTCACGGTCCAGTTACGTCTGACGAAATTTTTGAAGAATAGAGCACTGGCTAAGCGGGTGGTCTGAGGGTGGGAATCGGAGGCGACGACTTGAAGGAGGGTAATGCTAAATTTGGGCTGCCTTTCTGCTTGCCTCAGAGCAACTTCGGCTGCGTTACGTTCATTAGCGATAGGAACACATGGCTGAACTGACGGGTTTGTTTACCATCTCTGCTCTGCCGCGGGTCAAGGCTGGCTTGCAGAAGCTGGGCTACCTGCTGTATATCGGCAGTCATGACCGGCGCAAGCACTGTAGGCGAGGCGCGGAGCGGAAGGGAATCTGAGAAGGGTGGATGACGATGTCGCGAGTCGGCGAGCTCGTCCAATCACCAAGCCGACAGCGCGTCAAGAAGGTGGAACAAACTGAGGTACGTAATGACACAATAAAAATTTGGGAGCTTGAAAGGATGCAGCGACGTGCTGTGACTGCAGCAACTAAGGTAGTAGGTGCCTTAGCACGCCGAGCACGCTTGGGTGCTTTAGGTAATTAGGTACCAGTACCTACGTATGTGCGATACGGCGTACTAAGGATTCGATTTACTCAGTACGGTAGCTAAGTTACTTGGTGTACTCCGTGCCTAGTAAGTGCGGTGGAATGACTAGCTCTACCGTAGGTGCGTACTAAATAGTTACGGAACACTTACCCCACGTTTGGCGGCAGCGCTAGCAGGGGGTCTTTTTCGCCACACCTCGCACTCTTAGGACACGGGCACCGTGGGCACTGTCTCCTCTCCATGAAGATCTTACCAAGCTCATCCATGAGCTTGCTCTAGTGCTCCGAGTCCTCCGTGGTGACGGGTGCCGACGCAACTCGACAAAGCATCAAAGGGGCACGCTCAATCGTTTACTCTCTTGCTTCTATCTGCTCGCTCGGCTCGAAACCCCCCTTTCCGTCAACCATCTCATTGCCATCCATTAGGGATCGACCTCGTCCTGTAGCCAAGTCGTCAGGTCATAGAGTCGTGTGAACGTGTCATCCAACCCTTGGGACCCCTTCCATGGTAGTACTTCCCATCAGATGACGACTCTGGTTCGGGACGGAATTCGCGTCCAGGACCGCTGGGCTGACTTGAACCGCGCCCTCGGGTGACGGCCCTGTCATTAGATGGGCACCTGTGGGTTTAGAGAGACAGGTACGCTTCCAAGATCCGACTTGCTGTCGGTGCTGTCTATTTCTCCCTCCCCATCGTATTGTCATAGTCGCTTGACCGTGTTGTTGTGTTTACCTTCTATACACCACCATGACAGGTAGTGATAGTAATAGACTGAAAGCCAACTGCCTCGAAAAGTCTTACTCGTACTTTGCTCATGCCAAAAGCCTATAGAACACCAGCGTCTCGATCGAATGACTTCCTTTATGACGCATGTCTCGATCCGACAGCGATGCTACCCAAACTCCCGAGCGTAAATCCTCTTCGTCCGCTCTTCTCGATGCCTTCAGAACTCTCACAAGCAGCCGGCTGCAAAATGCAAGCCCAACGTCGGCATCATCCGTTGCAACCTTGGCACACTCTCCAGGTGAGATGTCGAGCATAGAAAACCTAAGACCAAAGAAAAGGCAAAGTCAAACAAGCGATGCAAACGAGGCGCACTCCAGACAAGAGGAAGAGAGCACTAATCTCGCCGAAGATATCGACATTTCTATCGGCAAGGTGCTAGGAGGGCCCCCAAGATTGCACAGGCTTTTACACCATCTCGGTCCTGATCAGCCCGAACAGACTCGTGTTGGATCTGCCAAGGAAATTACCCTCATCTTGCGAGAATACCCTATTCAAAACGTTCTGAGCATATGGGATAGTGGGAAGGATCTCATTGAAGAAGGAAAATCAGGGAAAGAATCCCAAGCTGGATACGACCTTCTCGAAGCCTGTCTCAACAGGTCTGACTTGACGGGTTACGAGAGATGGCACTTTTACAGTTCAATATCAACGCCGCTGACTGCAGCAAACCTGGATCGTTGCCTTCACATTCTCGAGTCTTTGACCGAGCAGGGTAGGAATATTGAAGGAGTAGAAAATTTGCTTCCATCTCAGCTGGCATTGATGCTAAAGTCCTCTTTCGAAAAGTCGTTGGCTGAGCGTGAAGAACGGAAGCTATCCAAGAAGTCTCAGGCGCTCAAAGACGGCAAACGTGCCCCGATCACGCAAGTACCACTTATCGAGGAAAAGACCCTTTACTCGCTGGTGAGATACGTCATGGAGATTACAAAATACAATGCCAAGAGTTTCCTGGACGACGATGTCAGTGCGCTCCTAACGACTTTACTGAATATTTGCAAACGAACTCGAACCAAGACCGACATTACTCATTCCCTCGAGCTCATGACTGTCTTGATGACTCGCTTTTACGTCTCAATTCCAGTCTTGAGCAGTTGCTTAGAGGTGCTATGCGATATCATACATCAGCTCGCAGAACTCCGTGATGCCGCATACAGCGTGATCAGAAGCGTACTTCGGTCACATCTCGGCCATGCAGTGACAGCGGCTCTTCTTGCACTCATTCAGCAAAGTCCCCAATCAAATGTTGGGATCACCTCCCTTCGGGGTGCCATCTTCGTGCTACATAGAGCTATACTCTCCGAGAGCGAATCTGCGTTTCCGGCGGTCCCACTTGCTTCGGTCCTTCGTTCGCTTAGGTCCTGCCTAGCCTTTCAAAAAAGCAGCAAAGTTGATCGTCTTGAAGCCGACGTACTGACTTTCGCCATCGACCTTATCAATCATCCCACCATTCTAGATGTCCTTGTCGAAGAGCAGGACCTCAATGATCTGCTCTCGGTCGTCGAAGCCTGTCTTAGTAACCATAGCTCTAGACTACGTGCCAAGACCAGGGGAACAGCATCTTCTGAACGCTACTCCTCTCCCCACAGCTCAGTGACCGCAGACCTTGGAAAACTCGATGATCCCCTATCGGGTACCTCAAATCCTTACGAACGAGCCGTTGCTTCTCTGCTTATGCTCTCGGCTCATGTGGATGCGCCAATAGAGAGCAATATCGTCGACGTGTTTCTCCGTTCAGATTGCGCGCACTTCAGTGCAGAAGCTTCCAGATTCATTGCAGATTACTTTTCGGACGAGACCCTACTCTCCCCTTCTCGCGAGAATTGGTTTAATGATACTAAGAAACTCGTTGAAATCATCCTCAAAGACCGGAGCGTGCCAAATGATGTTCGACTTCGTACAGTCCGGACTTTGGGCAAGGCATATAGCACTATCGAGGCCGTTGCTGCTTCTGAAACAACCAGTCAATTTGCAAGGCTGGTCATCGAGAATATCATCGAAGAGTCAGACCTTGTTGTACAGGAAGCACTACTCGACATTACGATATCAGTTGCCGAGCGTGCGACCGACGTCATCTTCCAGACCATACTTCAGATCTTGGAAGCGTCGATTATTCCGCAACGATCTTCATCCTATATCCCGCCTCTGCCAGGGTCGCCGGCCTTTACAAGCGGACCCCAATTTCCGAACCCTCTTGGTAAAACCAATACTGAATGTGTGGTGCGAATGTTTCTACTGCATCTGAATCGCTTGGCTGGACGAGCTAAGGGTCTGTATGCGCTCCTCCTCAGGATCGCCAGGCATGCAGACTGTGAGCCAGATGCTCGTTTAGCAGCCTTGAAGTTGTTGTTTCGAATCAGAAGCGATGCAAGTCACCACATTGTCGTCAATACTTCTGCTGAAAGTGAACACCTCGCTGTCTCGCTTTGTCGTACTGTTGACACAGTAGCCACCCTGAAGTCCTCGGATGAAGAAGCAACACAGAGAGCATCGCAGATTCTTGAAGAAATTGGTCATGCAGCTATGCCCAGAAGAGCATCTGGCATTGGGACCTCCTCAAAGTCAAAACTTGCGAGACGATCTTCAGTCGCATCAGCCGTTCATGCATTGAGACCTGCGTGGACGTATCTCGGCCCCGAAGGTCTACCTCAAGAGCCACCTGCAGAACCAAGCCCGATCCTTTTCTCAAGTCTTAGTCGGGAAAATGGGTTCGATGCAGATTACTGCGAAGTTCTGGAAATTGGGCGCCTAATGGAACTTGTCATCTCGACCTTGCAGCAAGGCGCCGATTGGGAGGTCTACAGTTACGTTATTGTCCATGTCGGCGCTCAACTTACCAATCGACCGCTATTCCGAGAGACTTTACCACAAATTAAGCATCTACGCAATGTCATCTGCGAACAAGTACGCAATCAGACTTTCCACGAACCACCTAGCTACACCGGACTAAAGAAATCTGATGTAGCAATCTGTATTTTCCATATACTGACCATGTTAATCAGCTATCATGACAACTTTAGCAAGAACGAGCAAGACGAAATCGTCAAGATGTTCATACTTGGCATCGGGGCGCGTGAGCGTACGGCAAGAGACTGCATCCATGCATTGTCTGTTTGCTGCCACGAGATGCCAGGATCCGTTGTCAAATCCATGGACCAAATACTTCACAAGATGACGCAGATCATTACTCAATCCAATATTGCGGTACATGTCTTGGAGTTTCTTGCTGCCGTAGCCCGTCTACCAGATCTCTTCAGAAACTTCCGTGACGAGGATTACAAGATGGTTTTAGGCATATGTTTTCGGTATTTGCAGTCAGTACGCGATCAGCGAGAAAGAACTACAACACCACAGACGCCCGTCAGGGTGAGTCAAGTGTCTACCCTCCGTCACAGTGGAGCTTCCAGAGACTTCGCTACCATTTCTGAGCATGACGACCATCACAAAAATTCGTCCGATGACCTTCCTCAATACGTCCATGCATTGGCATTTCACGTGATCACCTTTTGGTTCATGTCCATGAAAATCCAAGATCGACCGAAGCATGTACCATATATCATGGCGAATCTGTCGTATACTAACCAATGGGGAAAAACTACAGTGGAGGAACAAGGGGAAGTCACAATGGATATGATTGAGCGAGTAGCATATTCCGACCGTGACGAAACTGCTCCAGACCTGGGCTTCGCTAAAGAAAGCGACGGGCAAATCTCAAAGCGGACCTGGCTCATTGGCAATAGTCTGCTCACGATCGATACTGCCGGTAGATCGGGCTTGTCACAGATCACTCGCCGTCGTCCTTCGTACACAAGATATTCGTTGTATAAGCCCCACCTTATCGATCCTCCACAGCATCAAGTTCCACTCGCACTTGGCGTAAGAGCGGAGATCTACCACACTTCGGATTTTGTCGGCATCTATCCTGAAGATGTCATGCAGGAGTTCTACGCACCAATAAGTATGCTATCCCATGGATCCACCGCCGGGCAGCCGATTCTACTGCAGGACGAAGAATACATCAACCGTGCGCTCAGCACATTCGATCGCATTCCTGCTCTCGACAGCCACAAGATTGGCGTTATATATATGGACGTAGGTCAAACTGCAGAGAGAGATATTCTTGCAAACACCGGCGGCGCAGCTGACTACAACGCATTCCTCAATGGCCTAGGCACCCTTACTCGTCTTCGCGGCAGCACACTGAATATGCACGGCTTAGATCGTAGTACTGACACAGATGGTATTTACACTTACTGCTGGCGCGATCGCGTCACCGAAATTATATACCATGTCACTACCCTCATGCCCAACTATCCCCTGGATGACCCACGGCACTACCAGAAAAAAATGCATGTCGGGAATGATTTCGTTAACATTATCTGGAACGCTTCAGGTCGTCGCTTCCATCCCGAATCCACTATTCCTTCCCAGCTCACAACAGTGTACATTGTCATTACCCCAGAAGCGCATACGTCATTTCGCCACTCAGTACACTTTTCCAATGCCGACCACCTCGACCCCGACATCAGCGTAAGCCTCTCCTACAAGGTGCAGGTGCTTACCAAATCTGGCTTCCCAGCTACTTCTCCGGCGACTGAAACCAAGATTGTCTCTGGTGCCGCCCTTCCTTCATTTATTCGTCTCCTCGCCCTGAATGCGAGTGTACTCTCGAGCGTCTGGACCACCCGCGATCCCTCGGGAAATAATACTGATACGTATGTGTCATCATGGCGTGCACGGCTGCGAGTAATCAAACAGCTGAGGGAGCGAGTCATAGGGGAGCGAGAAGAAGTCGTTACCGAGAGAAGGAGGAGTGTGGTAGAAGGTGGAGGAAACTGGCGGAGCTCTGTTAGCGGCGCTTTCGGCAGGCCAGGGGAAGGAGCAGAGAGGGAGTGGGGTACGGGGTAGAATCTTAAGGCCTAAAAGCGTGAGGAAAGTCTTTGCCACTCACAATTGTATATGAGAAAGACGGAAAAAGGGAACTACGTGATGCCGGAAGCTTAAAGTTGGTATCAGTAGGTAGTTTAATGATTCATAACGGAAAACAGCTACGTTATGCATTTTCTTCATTTCCCAAGATTTGGGATAAGATTACTGTGAAGTATGAAAATCAACCACAGGTAAACTTGGCAGATCATGGGTATCATGTTTGCAGAGCGGTCCATGATAACATATAGGGCAGTGGTTGTGGTTTTCTTCAAGTTTCCAACCTATCCAGAAAAGTCACCAAGTACTTGTGAAGGCTATTAATCAAGCTTACGTATCGATAACCAAGTTCTGCGTTCGGTATTCTCAAGTTCAAGCAGTGCATAACATTTGACAATACATGCAGCAAACGCGCACTCGTATTCTTAAGGTTCATACATGAGGAACCCGTGCCTGTACGGGGCGATACAGTACCTTGGATGGCCCTGTACTGCAAGGTCACCTCAATGACTACATGTGGATACGCAATTATCGATCAGGACATCCCCCTTGCCCACTTTGAAGGTCTAGCTCTTCCGAGCGATTGAGCATACAGATGCTACGGTTGGCAGAGTCAGGCGGAGAGACTTGTCCTTGTGCGCGCGCTCAATTAAGGTGCGCACTGAAGACGGGATCGCGAAGAACGAGAACGACACGCAGTAGAGCCGCTCGACATTGTTTGAGATGGGAGAAACCCCTCTTAGTAGCTCCAAGGCTTTCCATTCGAATCTAACAACCTCGTCAAACTCCTTCTGTGCCCGTTATTGCGTCTCCAGATAAGCTGCAAGCAAGATTATCATACCATGATGAAGGCAGAGTGATTCGTACTTGGTTTTTGCTGTGTAAAACTAGTAAGAGATGTTACCAATGATCTTACCGACAGTCAGCCTTCTTTCGCGGTCAGCGAAATCTTGTGCGTTCTTTTGATATCGTACCAATCTTCCAAGGCCTTCACGAGGACAGTCATGAAATTCCAAGCACCTAAAACCTCAGCCTCCAGGAGCCTAGGTGCACTTCTCTTGAAATAACTTCGATATGCGTTAGTCCAGCTTTGTCTTAGAACCGTGGCTTGATTGGTTGTCTCCACTTCCTTGGGGAAGATGGCGTGAATGGCAGCTTGAGGCTTGAGTAGTAGCTTGATCAGTAGCTTGAGCGGCATCCGCCTCATTAATACGATAATGTATAGACAACAGTCATAGCCAGCGATTCGTATGTAGTTCGAGCATCGTGTATGTTGCGCTCAGCAAAAGATTTGATCTTGGATGATTTATGGAAGCTAGTAAGTGTAAAGACATTGCAGGCAAGAAACGATTGTTTCTGGGTATTCCATCGACTTCCTCGCTCTGACACTTTTGATAAGATCTTCCCACAAAACTTCTCAATTCGAAGCTTGGATCAATGGATGCGGTTCATCTGCAAGTGGGACACCTTGTAACCAGTACTCAATAAGCTCCCCAACGTGTCCGGATATAGGCTGTATCTTGCATCTAGATTGAAAATAAAGATATCGGGCTCCGCTCCGGCCCGCCAAATGGACCCTACGGTCTATCAGCGACAGGTATAACACCAAAACCAACACATTAGGCACACAGTGTTTGTCTATACTTGCCCCATGTGATGCAGAGGCAATTCATCATCAATTTCCTTGACTTCCGGCCAAGGTCTCAGTGAGTCATTCGAGCGAGGCACTGTTGAGGTATCACTCGTATCGATATGTGCTGCCGAAGTTTGCTTTGGTTCTCTTAGCGCCGTCACCTTCGCTTCGAATTGGTCATAAGTCTGGATAGTGTTCCTTGGTTCCTCCTGATCGGTCGCCTGACGGGAAGAACGAAGGCTTTCTTCACTTTTTCGAGAACCGGCCCTCCAGAAAGAAAGGCTTTGACTTAGCCGCGATGCTTTTCTCCGTGGCCACTCAAATATATGGGCAATCTTATAACGGTGCATAGTCGAGGATCTCTCACTTTGTTTCAGGTAGCCAGACTGGCTTGATCGTACGAAGAGCTGGCGGAAAGAACCAAGGCATGCAACTATCACGGCTTTGAGGGGCACTGTATCAATACATTGAAAATCAGCGATAGAATGAAGGAGACATACCAACAGTCATCTCGATCTCGCCCCACATTTGAAGTCCAGCTAGATCTACCTGAGTTCTCTTAGAAATGATTTCGGTAACGCGGACGATCGATATTATGATGTCGATAATTGTGAGCGAGAAGATGCCTAAGAGAGCAAGTTTCTTTCTCATAGAAATTCGGACGTTCCAAAGTAAAACGACTGCAATCGATATTACTGCCACACGATTAGTTATGAGTGTTGCAAAATTCAAAATACTTACTTGACGCATCTGAGAGTATATCCACCGCACAATTGTAGTGTAACGTTGTCCACTGATAGGAGACCTGGTGGAGAGTCGGGCATTGTGCTACATCATGTAAGTTCACATATTTTAATCAAGGTGATGCTGCTTACTAAAAGTATATTCAACCGACCCAAGTAAACACCAGTACGGGATGTCGCCAACACAGGTAATCCAAGTGACCACAGTAAACCCTAGGACACACCACCACCATACTCCGATGCGTCTGACATTCTCCCCCAATCTTCGGAAGAAAAGCAGGAAGGAGAGTTTAACGGACCATAAGCAGCTATAGAAAAGCCAGAACACGGCAACCTCTGCTCGTAGCAAGGTTTTCTCGGCTGCCAAGACTTGCGGAGTGGGCTCGATAGTAGCTTTCGAAAGTTCGTACTGTGTATACATTGCCGGATATTGGGTTTGCCAGATGATCGTGCTTGCCAGAAGCATGAGCCACGCTGCAAAGACTAAAAAGTCATCTGCAAAGAGCCTTCTGAAAGTCACCACTCGAACGAAGGCCCGAAAAATGACAAATCCAAGCGAGATCGCTGTTCCTCCCCAAGCGAGTCCCTAGGCAAGACACTGTCAATTGACACCGAGCATTTCGAGTACGTGCAACATACCAGGAACTCCGTTGAGCTGAATCGAGGCTGCGTGAATGTCGGATTGGCCATTTTCTTCAAGCAGAGGTGGCAGTTCTATGAAGGACGATCCGGTATGGAAAGATGACAAAATGGATGGAGTTCAGCATCTAGAGGACGCTGGAAAGACTTGAAAGTTGGATGTCGTGTGGAGAAATACTAGATTAGTTTTAACATTCGCTCAACACGAACCCTCGAAAATGGGTTGGAAGGCGAATGAACCCATGATATCTTATGTGCAGTATAGCCGTACGCAGTTGTTTGTTCGCCAGATTAGGTAAGGTCAAGTCTTGAATTGCGTCACGCACGGTAGTGTAAGAAGCGACGGCCCAGGTCTTCTATTGGATAAGACAGTCTAGCCCCGCTAGTATGGAGGGCTGCTGCATGAGGGCTGGGAGATTCAAGGATGTTGAGAGGCAATTCGTGCGTCTAGCCAACTCTCAATATGTCTCATTTGGGACACAAAAGGTTGAACGTCTATCGAAGGTGTTGGTGGCTGACGGTCAGCCGTAAGCTTTAAGCGAGCGGAGTGCAAAAAAGATGACGAATGGCTCACTAGGAGACTGGAAAGCAATTGCCGCGCTGTAGTTTGCAGAGCCCGGCTATCTCGTGGTACTAGAGTATGGAGCAGCGTCTTCGAGGCTTCTGTCAGTCTCTATTGATCTTCGTTTCGAGAACTTCACGTGCGTTGGATAGGTAGAGTAGTGTTGCAACCAAAGTTTTGCCATCTCTAGTCACGTCTTGTACATAGCCTACGCGCACCTCCGGCACACTCCATGTTATCGTATTTAGGAGGTTCTCACACTATGGCAACCTGGCCGAGAGATTCAGGAAACGGGATCTTGATGCTTGAAGAAGTTTTCCATTGTTACAACCATACGATACTTTGTGTCGGCTTGTTGGACATTAATGAGAGCTGCTGACTTCATCCCTCGTCTTGAAGTCAGCTCTTTGCAGCGAGACGAGAGATCTTCCTTATTCAGTAATCCGTGTCAATCTTTTACTCCATAGGTTTTCAGCTACAAGCGAGCTTGCATAGATCGACAAAACTGCATTCTCCTGAACAAGTCCATTGTGGATGACGCGAAACGTGAATGCCAATTCACGCGTGGTTTTTCGGGGAGGATCGTCGGGCTTGCATTGGCATGCGCAAGGTACCTGTCTCACATCCAATGATCTACAACAGCGCTGAGCAATTCGCAGGTTCGACTTGGTGAAAGTACGTCTCGGCCTGGAGATCTAGCATCGCGCTGCTTCCAGGTTTTACTCGGACTCTCCCGGCGTCTCCCCCTAATATCCGAACGTTGGATCTTGCCTAATTGCGTCATTTTCCGGCAAGCTTGAATACCTTAAGGTATTTGCCGGTTGACACATCGGTAGGGCCTTTAGCGTGCGCAATTCTGGAATCAATCATTCGTCAACCAAAGACGCAATGAACCATCCTATGGAAGGTATGAGCTATTCTCTGCACGTGAGGTGAGAAGCGACTTGCTCACCAAGCGTTTCCAGACCACTGCAAGCTACCAAAGTGGGAGCAGCCTTCTTACGTAGATGGCGTCACACTACTTTACCCTGTCACACAAAATCCAGAGTGTCTTGAAGTACTTGTGGTAATATTTCGATAAATGTAAGCAGCGACTAGCCAATGAACGATCAACAAAACAACAACACCAATCGATTCGTATTTTGGGTATCATCCGTTAGATCTCACAAGGCCTCCCTAGCAAAAATCCTACATGGTTCCGCTGCAAACCAGGTCCTTCTCCCCCGCTGCTTCATTAAGTCCTCACCCATTACCTCCATCTCTGATCGTCTTCTGCCATGCCCCTGGTGGGCCCCGCCTTCTGCTAGTGATGGTTCCTTTCCAACCTGCGTTTCTTCCACTGAAGCCGTGATCTCGTACTCACCAGCGCACAGCGCACATAAACCCAACTCGACTTCTATTGCTGTGCCAGCAGACAGAGTTGGTAGGATTCGCTGGAGAGGTCCTGTCCATACAAGCTTGCGATCAAGATCGAGTGCCGTGCCGGGTGACTGACCAGCCAATGTAGGCAAGAGCCGTAGGATGGGCTGAATTGGGGCGTTGGAGCAGTTCCGCAGCCTAGTTCTCACGACAACGAACTCCTGGACGCGGAGAGCGAAGCTACTGCGCCCAAGGCGCTTCGTCACCTCTCCCGTATTCGCATCATCGGTGGCACCGTCTTCGGGTACGACAGAAATCGAAATGTCCACGTCGCCTAATTTAAGCACTTCTAGCATCGCCCTTGAGAGTCTCGCCCCGCGAAGATCAGAATCGCCCTCGCGACCTCGACCACCGGTGCCGGGTTCCTCTTTCCATCGAGCGCGGATATACTTGAGGAGCTCCTCTCTATACCAAAATCTCTCTCGCGTGTCCCTCTCAGCCTCAGGATTAAGTTGACCCTGGCTTCGGACAAACTGGCGCTTATTCTTCTCATCGAGGATGGGGATTGAGGCGAAAGGGTTGGGAAGGTAGATGCGAGGCAGCAGCATTAAGAGGCGGGTTGTATGGCCGGGGTACAAATATTCGTGGATGGTATAGGAGCGGGTCCATTCGGTGGGTGAAAGGGCAGGGGAAGCAGTATGAGATGGAAATGATGAAAGTCCAAGTACGTCAATAGAGACAGTGATGGGGCTAGGCCAGGCATTGCGAAGATCGAGTAGAGCAAGACAATGGTCGGAGGCAGTCCCATCTCGGCCCACACGATCAAGCAATGCGGAGAAACGATTTGGGTGGATTTTTGGATGTCGTTCTTGAATGCTAGATGTCTCCAGAGCGTTGGCTTCGAGTCGCTGGTGGTTTGACCAGGCAAATTCGCTGGAAAAAGGAACAAGGTCGAGACGTTGGAACATCACGCTGGCATTGACGGTGATTGAAAGGGGTAACGAGATCTTCCGGGTAAAGAAGCCATCTTTGACTTCCGAGTGGGATATTCCAAGGTGAGCGTAGTCGAACTGGATGACGCCGTCGCTGAGTCCTGGTTTGCCAAGAACCTCAAACTCGAAGCTGACAGATTGGCCAGGCTCGATCGCGATCTTCTCCAGTCGCTCGGGTTGCTGTAGCCGAAAAGCTTGATTGCGTGAATGTTGTAACTCGAGCTCGTAAAGCTCCTGACGAGGTAGATCTTTATTCTTCATCGCAGATTGTATAGGGGCAATGGTCGAATCTTGGAACGAAACCAAGAGCAGATCAACACTGGTCCGCGCCCCAACATTCTCAAGAGTCACTGTAAATACTTGACGTTCACCTTCCAATACCATGATGGATGATTGGACCAATGAGACTGATGCGATCTTCAGAAGTGGCTGCTCCGGTATGACAGTCAATGAAAGAATTGACGGCTCAGGACCAGGTAGGTCCAATGACTTTCTATCTTCTGGAGACGATCCCTGCAATGCAGGGTGCTCGCTACTAGATATGGCTGCAAGAAGACCCGTGCTCTTAACCTTAACATCGGGATCTGGAACCCAAGGTCTGTTGAAGATGGCAAAAGTTTTCTCGCAACATCCTCGGACCTTAATAGTACAGCCAGTGATTTTCAGTGCGCCAGGCTGCAGAGCAACGATAGTCAGGATTGCCGACTGTGTACGGAAAGGTCCTAGAGTGAGCTGCTCCCCGAATGAAGTTAGTTCAACCCCATCGCCAGCCAACTTCAACGATTCGATATCCACCTCGAACTCGAATGGGTTTCGTAGAATCACCGCAAAGCGAGACTGGTCACGAGCAACTAGGACCGTTTCGGCGACATTGGCTAGGGTGGATTTCGAGGACGGGTCATAGATAAAAGGTCCGACTGGTTTGGTCGCCTGCTTCTTCACCCCAATGTCAAGGTCGGATTTCGGATGACTTATGGTTTGCAAGGGGATCGGTGCCTCGATAAACTGGATATCTCTGACAAGAAATTCATCCCAGTAATTTACCTCCAGACCGCAGAGTCCCAACGTCTTAGCAGCGCCGAGCGTCCTAGGTATATTAGTTACCAGGCGCACCTGTTCCTCCTTTGCTAACAAGACCGTATTGTTCGATGAGTTAGCGCTTGGAACGCCAGCAGGACCAGCAACTCTGAGCATTGTTGCGCTAAGTTGTAGGACGCCGTCAAAATCCGGTAGCGCTTCGCAAAAATTAAGTCCAGTTCGAAGTATGTCATACTTCAACTGTAAGCTACCAAATGACCGAGTATAGGCTTTCTCAGCAAGTCCGGCTGATGATTTACTCTTCATGTCTTGTCCGAGTCTACTGGCACCATCGGTTTCATGCACGTCATCGACTGCAAGGTCGTCACATCTGTTTCCCGCGACTTGGAATAGGTGGCGTAGTCGTACGCCATATATTTCTCCAACAGCGACTAGCAATTCCTTAAAGCCATGTTCTGATGGAGCAGCCGACTTTTGACCTTGCGGGCTGACAGAATTGATCATGCTCAGTGCCGAAAGACCGGCAGCCGGATGTATCCCGAGCTCCGCAGCGCCAGCTTTTCGTGCGTCAATAAGCAAAGGAGAAAAAATAGCGAGAAATTCCTTGATCACGAGAGCCTTCTTTCTCTGCAGACCTAACATTGATAAGACAGAGGCGATACCAGCAAGCGCGGTGATGCGATCGCCTGTAGCCATCGCCGTATGTCGAGGAGGAAGAGCCTTAAACACCATCTCAGCGATATCCTGTCGTAGAGGACGGATGAAGAGACGGGAGCTTGGATTAGGGGCGAAGCTCTCAAGTGGTTTACAGCAAATGAGTGCATCTATTGCATCGTGAGTCAGAACTCCACCAAAGATATGCAGAGTCGCAAATAACTTTGATATTCTGATGTTAACTTCTGAGAAGGCATTCTCGGGCAAGGCTTCCGAGACATCAGGTGTAGCGCGATCGTAGATGCTCATGATCATGTTCAATGAATCGGGAAGTAACTCTGATAACTTTACTAAAGCAGAGCGAGCAGTATCGACCGATGGATCGTGGGATGTAGGAGCTTTAGGCGTGCTTGTTGTGGTAATATGTGGTGTGGGCTTTGGGGGGGGTGCTTTCTCTGCATATGGTGATACAACGGAGGATATCTAGATAGAGATGTCATTTAGCTCTTAGAGTTTCCTCGCAGAGATGGTGATATCCAGGAGACAACAGCTGCACTGTGTACCAAACTTACTTCAAAATCTATACCCTTCCATGCGCAGAGGAGCAAGCACACTAGTATGTTCTCCACGCCTTTTGCGTACCAAATGTGGTCGCTGAAAGCACGGACTCGGTTTGTACTTTCAACGAGTTCTCTGAGGGCATCGTTCCACCTACCAGCGAGAAGATAGAATGTCCCAATGACAATACCGATTCTTCCTTTTCCTCTATTTCGGTTGCGTTCACTTATACTTCCTGATCCAAACCCTTGCAGAGCAATTCTCTCACGACTAGCGTCCCGAGCTTCGACTGCTGCGCTCGACCGAGCTGCAGCACCTGAAAGACCGATCTCGCCATTCGGCCGTCCGTAAGCAGTGCCTGTCTCGTGGTCGGAGGCTAACCTTCCGTGGGCACTATCCTGGGGCGTACCAGGTCGTGAGCTTTTTCCATCAGCCGGTCGGTCTGATGTCGAAGACGGCAGCTGTGCAGGCAGACTCATCCTCTTCTCAAATGTGCCAGAGGAAGTTCGTGAGACGGTACCAGCTCTAGCGTTGTCGAGACCAATATTATTGTTTGATCGATTTGACCAAGCCGGTGGAGACGCTTCGGCAACGGAAGGGGAATCGATCGTTGAAAGCGCTTGTATCGATCGTGCGTACGCCGTAAGTTCTGCAAGAAACGTGGCCGTGATGTCGCACACGATAGTCTTCATTGTAGTCGTCTTCAGCTGTTCTATCGGGGGAACGAACATGACATCATCAGGCATGAGTGGTGGAATTGAAGAGACTGGTGTCTTATCAAATATTAGAAGCTTATGAGCAAGGACTTTTGGATATCGCTCGCGCAGAAGATCCATCTCTTGGAATAGATTATCCATTGAAAAGGAGCCGTCCTGGCCCATGTATCTATCTCCTTTCATTACTTCATGTCCAGACTCTGTTGGATCTATAGATGCGTATTCGGTCCCGTCCGCAAGGCCCAGTATCATGAGAGGTTCTCGAAAGAGCTCGAATGGCGAGAGAACAAGATGAGACGGAGCTGGTAGATGAGTAGAAAAGCCGTAGATGACCATGCCATTGGGAAACGCAGCAGGGGAGAACATGTCTTGACCAATGATTAGTTGCTGGAAAGGCACCAAATATCTGGAGAGAAATAAAGGGAGACCATACTTCTGTCCGATCTTATATCCGGACTGATATCTCCCAGACGCACAAGAAAGTGAGGCTCAACTCGAGCAACAAAGGTCTGAAATCTCGACCTCTTGATTCTCCCCACAGGTAATAGCAGTACCCGTACGCGCGCCGGCGCGATGGGTGAAAGTGGATCGAGCGGCATAGCGACATTTGGAAGGTAATGATGAGTGGGCCGAGGAATGAAAGGATGGTGCTATATGTTTGTGAAGATGGTCACGATCAATGTGCGCATTGCGCCTTGAGGGTTCGCGGCGCAGCAGCAAAAGCCAGTAGAAGCTTCTTGGAAAAAGTAACCGTCACCGCGGCGAATGGATGAATGTTGCATGTATTCCGTACTCCGTACCGTGTGATGCTTCTGTTCCGCTGGTTGGCGCGAGCTAAGCCCTTAGCTAGTACTCTGCTGTACGGAGGGCTGGGCTACCGTACAGAGGTGTGAGAGGTACGCTGCATGCACGGATCTCCGGTGATGACATCGTCTTGGAGACCTTAGCACTTGAAAGAACACTACAAACACGGAACCCTCAGTACCGTAAACGTCTTCTACATCCTTGAACCTCCTTCCTTTCTTTCGCCTTGGTGTTTTGTGGGTTTTATGCTAGCATTTCTCGGCGTATTTGCTACACCAGTATCCGTCAGTGGCGTACCCATGCCTCTCACCTAGACTTAGAAAACTGCCTCGCTCACTTGCAGTCACTCCTCGCTCTGTTCGTGAAATCTAGACGCTAGACGGAACAAAGTTGCTGTACATCGGCCTGTCATCTTGTCCGCTCGGACTCCTCCATCTTTCCGACCCAGCCTCCATCGCGTCCAAATATGGCAGACGGTATTGACTATGCCCGCCTTCGCGAACAGACCATGGGCGCTGGTGGCGAGGAGGAGGCTGTCACTGTAAATACACGGGCTCTGATCGATAAAGTGCTTGCTCGTTACTCCGGAGAATGGACGACACTTCGTGAGCTAATACAAAACGCCGCCGACGCCCAAGCAACCAAAGTCATCATCAAGTTCGAAACCTTACCTTCTCGGAATATTCCCGTCCCTCAAGCAACCGAGCCATCAGTCCTCCTCAAGCATACGTTACTAAATCATACATTACAGCGTTTGACAGTCAAAAATAACGGCGAAGCATTTGCGTCAACGGATTGGGCAAGACTCAAGCGTATTGCAGAAGGAAATCCGGATGAAACAAAGATTGGTGCTTTTGGTGTGGGCTTCTACAGCGTTTTTTCGGAATGTGAGACACCTTTCGTCAGTTCAGGCCAGCAGACCATGGCGTTTTATTGGAAGGGCAACAGCTTGTTCACGAGAATGGGAAAAGTACCGACCCAGCAGGTCTCCCCTGAAACCGCGTTCGTCCTTGACTACCGAAATCAAAGCTCGCCTGTACCAAATCTCATGTCAATATGTCAATTCCTCAGTACTAGTCTCACATTTGTTGGTCTGGAATGCATCGAACTCTATCTGGACCAGTGGAGGCTCCTTCTGCTCACAAAGAAGACTGCTCCTGGAGCGGACGTTCAACTCCCACGAGAAGTTAATCTCAAAACCCAAGAAGGTCTGATGAAGATTGTTGGTGTCGAACATCAGAGCGCTCAGATCGATGCTAGATGGCTTAATATTGTCGGTTGGTCTCTGGTGAAGTCGACAGATCTAAGCCAATCGGACAACGCAAGCGATGCTACCCCTTCGCTGCGGAGCTTTTTCTCACGACTGAACGTCAGCTCTTCGAGCGCAAATGCTGCCAAGAAGCAGGCCGTAAGAGAGGAAGAAGCTACGCAGCGTGCGATTGCCGAAGATCTCGCAGGCGAATGTCAGGCCACAGTTTTCCTTCGGGTAAGT
This sequence comes from Viridothelium virens, assembly GCA_010094025.1. Classification (NCBI taxonomy): domain Eukaryota; kingdom Fungi; phylum Ascomycota; class Dothideomycetes; order Trypetheliales; family Trypetheliaceae; genus Viridothelium; species Viridothelium virens. The sequence goes on along the minus strand of ML991865.1, from coordinate 6,457 downwards.
ACTGTTAATATTCAGACCTATGTCCCCAAGGCTCTGGCACAAGAATTGGAACGTGCAACGAAAAAACCACCTCCAAAGCATACCAGGATTGCCATCCTAACTTCGCCCCATGACGAAACGGTAGCATCCATGTCCACGATGGGCAATTCAGGCACAAAAAAAGCAGGCGAAATCTTTGCCTCCGTGCTTCCTACGCGAAATGGAAGGATTTTCATCGGATTTCCTACTGCGCAAACAACAGGACTGCTCGCGCATATTTCCGCCCCTTCAGTCATACCAACCGTAGAGCGTGAAAGTATTGACCTTAATGCGCGGTACGTCCGAACGTGGAACATTGAGATGCTTCGAGTGGCTGGCATAGCATGCCGAATAGCATACGGAGGCGAGTTGGCAGATCTGAAGACCAGGCTTGAACAACGCCACGCAGACGTCGCTCGATCCAAAAGCGGCATCGAAAAGGCGGAAATTGCTGAGCTGCTGCCGACTGCGATACATACACTAAAGCAATATACTTGCCAGGAATCCACACCCTCCTCCAAAGTTGGCGAGATTATTGAAGAGGCGTTCTGGACATGTAATACAAACGCTACCGTCGATATCTTGTCAACGCGGGGTGTATTGCCCAGCCATCGGGTACGTATCGCGACAGAAGATCTCAGTTTCGTTGATGGCGTTCCCGTGATCCCCCAAGCACTAGCTGAAGGGGCGAAAGGCTTCGTTGCTAAATTGCGGGATTTCGGCCTGTTAACCGAAATAACTCATACGGACATCAAAAATGAGCTCGAAGCACGTGCTTTGAACGAAGCTCAGCTCGTAGAATTTTTGAAATGGGCAGGAACTAAAATTTCAACCGGCCAACTAGATCCACCATCCATAAAGACGCTCATGAGCGTCGTTGTTGCAACTCTGAACGGTACACAGGGTAGCTCCAGTAAGGGGAATGTATTGGTACTTGGCGAAATCGTTGCATTCCAAATCCCTTCGAAGATACCAGCAGAGCTCCCTATACCCCAGGATACCATCCCGTTGCGTTTCTCCAAAGGTATTGCTCGAAGTACATTGGAGGCTTTTGGTTGGGAAGAACTTCAGGTTGTACCTTGGCTGAAGTTCATTGTTACGAGTGCAGGAGCAATTGACCCAGAACAAAATATCACAACATCTACATCCTTTGCCGCACAAATACTGCCCGTTCTCTCAAAGGCCTGGGATGCCTTGAGCCAATCGTCTAAAGAGACAGTTGTAGGGCTGCTTCGGTCACAAACTGTAATACCCACGAAGCAAGGCTTACGTAAACCTCCTGAATCGTACTTTGCATCTGTTAAGCTATTCGATGACTTGCCTACGATTCATGGCTTACATGGTACGAAGGAAAAGTTTCTGCTTGCGCTTGGTGTTCGCAAGACGGTTGAGCTCAATGTGGTTTTTGACCGACTTATGGCACAGTCATCTTCTGACAAGGCAACACAAGGCAAATGGAGTCACGTCGACCTCATTAGGTATCTGGTCTCTGTGCGCGACGACATTCCCAAGCAAGACATAGATAGGCTTCGCAACGCTGCGATCTGCCCCGCGGAAGGCTCCAACGAGCAACCACCACCGGATCGTTTGTTCAAACTTTCTGAACTCTTTGAACCGAAGAATGACCTACGTGCCCTGGACCTACCTATCCTGCAATGGCCTGGTCTGTATCACTCGTCCACTACAGAAGGCAAATTCATGTCCTTCCTCGGATTAAAACCATATCCATCTGTGCCCGAGCTCATTGACATAATGGTCAAAGCCGCCAAACGTGGTGATGTTAAGCGCTACGAGCATAGCCTGAACTATTTCATCATCAATCATTCCAATAATAACTATTTCAAAATCAATCTGTCGAGCATAGACGTACCTTTCCTGCCCCTTTCGGATGGCAAATTGTCGAAACTGGTCAGTCCCAGCTCTTGCTTTACCAACACCAATGCCGCACTACTTGGATACTCGATCCTGCGGCAGGATCTTCACCCTCATGGACAGAAGCTTGGCGTTGCTCCCGATCCCCACATTAACGATGCTGCAAGGCAGGTAGCCCAAAATCCGCCACAAACACGGGCGGAAGCCCGAGGCGTGTTTGGCTATATGGCTGGAAGACTTAACGAGATTCAGGGTACATTAGCCGGACAACTCGGGGAGTGTGCAATAGTTCCCATCACCAAAGCCCCTAAAAATGAATCCACTAAGCCGAATCCTTCCGCTCTAAGACATGCCACCCCCAAGTCTGTTTTTCTCGGGGACGGTGTCACTTATGGCGATATCTTCGATTTTGTCGATTTAGGACCAGAAGCAAATGCTTTCTTGCTGAAAGTCGGTTCAAAACAGGAGCCTACCAGCGTCGAAATTGCAGCTCTGGTTGCACGAGAGCCTGCGCGCCTGCTGGGAATTTTCGATAGTCACGAGAGATACTTGGAGATGCTCCGCAGACTGGCTGATAACGTTACTACACTGAAGGCTGACAAACAGCTCTGGAAAGATTTACGTCGCTCGGCATGTCTTTTGTCATACAAGCAAGTTCCTCGGGTCAAGAAGTCGGGCAAAGGCGTTGACGAGGAGTTAGATGATGACTACGATGATCCCGAGGATGAGGAGTCTATTCGAGAGTTCGGTCTTGCGAGCGCGAGCGACATTGTCATTGTTGACGAAATTCTCATCTACAGACACTTTTACGACAAGTTGCGAGCTGCCCCACAAGAGGACGTGATAGAGCGCTTCTATTCCGCACTGGGCACGCCATACCTAAGCTCTCTGGTTGAGAGTTATCTTCGGACCGGTAGTCGCTCCCGAGATCAAGATTCTGCAGTCAGGTTATGTAGCCTTGTTCTGGAGAGAACAAGGCTGCTTCTGCATGAACAGAGCTCTGAAGTGGTTCTCCACACTTCCAGGTGGCTGGAGAAGAATCTCTTAGTTGAAGCAGTTCAGTCTCTTTCGGTCGAAAGGAGTCTACGTGGGTACAATCTTAAAGTTTCAATGAAGAAGACAGCCGCTCTTGAGAAGGAGTCACGGAGAGGCTGGGTGTTACATGTGACCCCAAAATACGACTTGTTCGACGTTAGTCGGGAATTGCTACCGCTCATTCTTAGGAAGCCTCGTCAAAACGATTATATGGCGCTGGAGATGATCTTGACTACAGATCTTCGTAAGCTCAAAGCCAAGGGCTTCAATACGGATCGCATTTTACGCCAGAAAGCCATTGAAGCACGCATTGCGGAAGAAGAACGGCAGAAGCAAATCGACCAAGAGCAGGAGCGCCTCAGAGAACAGGAGCAGGCTTGGACAGAGGTGCATTCAGAAAAGGATACCGGAAAGAGTCGCAAGTCTATTAATCCTGCTGAGGCCATGCCGGGAGCGTTCGGTTCGGATACGCCAGATGGACACCCGCCATCCGTGCCAGCTCCTCTGGCCCCCGCAAGAAACAAAGGCTTCTTCTCGAATCTCACTCGCACCCTCGGTCTCGACGACGACCGCACCTCCAGGCAACTCCAAAACATTTTCGGGAGCCAATCCCAATCCACCGCCACGGAAGATCAAACGTCACGCGAATCCGAAGACACACCGCCACCCAATACCCAGAACGACACCTCTCATCGTAAACCCACCAAAGCCATTAAGAGCTCCATTGGCAACCCTGAAACCGTAACCGCCCCGCATGCAACATATCAGAACCTTCTCAATGCCATTGACGCTTCGCGCTCGCACGACAGCACCTCTGTCTTCTCATCCCCAGCGACCAATGTCATCAAGGAACAGGCGTCCTACTGTGACACCTCCCCAGGACAAGATATTTCGTACTACGGGTCTTCGGCTCCCGGGATCAAGATCTTCATGTCGAACGCCATCGCCGACAAATCCGAATTTGCGGCCGCAAACGTAGAGGGGCTTAATGCGTTTGCGGTGCTCTTGCTGGACTGTGGAAGCATATTTGGAATTCGGCCAGGGGGTTTGCATGTCTTCTACGACGAAAAGGGGGGCACTATTGCATTCAATCGGCAAGGAAGCCTATTCTGCAATTATCGGTTCTTCGGGCAATTACACTGGCGGAGCTGGGTTGAGGGACGGACGGAGGGGAGGAGGGAAGCGTTGATCTATTGGTGGGTGGTGTTGTGCCACGAGCTGGCACATAACCTGGTAGAAAGCCATAGTGCTGACCACAGTTACTATACGTGAGTATCCTGGTGATTTTCTTCGAAGGAAGGCCCCCCTTGCCTGTTGCTAACTTTGGGTCAGGGAGAGTTTTGTGATGCAGTATTTCTCAAAAATGGTCAGTAAGATGGCGCAATATCACGTTCAGGAAGGCCCTTCCGTTGCCGCGCGGTAAGCATGAGGATCTACAGGGAAGTTCTTGGCTTATGGGCGTTGTTCGGTTTTTGGTGCCACAGTTGGGGGGCGAAGTCAAGCCTGGGTTAAAATAGACCTCTTCATGTACCATAGAATGGTGGGCCTGATTTCAGTTTGCATGGGATCGGCCTGGGGCGTGGTCGAAGACTGGATTTGACTTAGTACCTTCAGCAAGAGATCAGGTGTAGAGGCGCTATGTTTCGTCTCGAATCCAAGCCTGGTGAGCCCATTGTTGAACAAATGTAGAGATCCGTTAACTCCCAGAGCCCTAGACACTCCAACAGCATTGGTTTGAAGTAATTCCAGCCCTATAGGACCCGGAAAGACGTCACGAGTCGTTCACTGGCGAACCGATGCCCGAGTCCCTCGGTGGTGATTCCGTGTGTGTTCCCACAAGTGTCGATCACATTGTGTGTAGGATAAGTCCTTGCACCATTTGTCTTGGCATTCATTATATACCTATTTCATTCACTCAATGGCTTCTCGAAACCTATTTCCATTTACTCGTCAACTCCAGAATGGAGCGACTGCCTCCAGAGATTCTCTTGTTAGTAAGTGCATCGACATCGTCCAATTTTTAAACGCACATTATTTACTCAATATTCCAGATGGCGAGATTCGTACGAAATCCGAGCGATGGCTCGATCAGAATGCACTCATCGTTCATCATGTGCCCAACAGAACACCTTTCAGCTCTGAGAGACCTGGGCTCCATGCGACTTCTGAGCAAAAACGTCAACCAAGTTGTCTCCCCGCTTTTCTTTCGGGACATCCTCTTAGACTTCGGTTGCGATCGTGCCACAGATCCATTGCTTCAGGATGAGGAACACAAGATCCAGCGATATTTGATGCTCTCGTCCAGTGATAATGCAATCTACGTCCGTAACCTGGTCATTGGACACCGTCAAGGATCTCGTTATGAATTCCGAGCAACCAACCAGGGAGAAAAATTGGGTTGGTATATCGACGCTCTCGCGTCTGATCTTCCAACACGACTGGGCTTATTCCCTAATCTGCGAGCTATTCGGTTCACAGGGATTGGGTTGCACTGCAATCTTGTCGCATCGTTTACAAGGGCATTGAGACTCAGTTCTTTCCCAAGTCTCACAACTCTCAGCGTAACACTTTCTCGCCATGAAGAGTTTGCCACCTTCGTTTATGGCGATGAGTATGAGGCGACGAATCTGGAATCAACTATGAGACAGCTCCATCATCTTCGCATCAAGCTTGTCAACCCGTGGAGGACCGATGAAATCACGACATTACCTTATACAGCTTTCTTCAATACAATCGAAATGACACGCCACCTCACCAAGCTTAAAATTGACGCTGCCTCGGATCCAGAGATCATCGAGCTCAGCCAACTGGACATCACTCATCTCAATCAATTGAGACACCTCTCGATCCAGCATATTTTCTCACCGGCACAACACCTTGTCCGGCTTATGAAACAAAACTCAACTACCCTTGAGTATCTCAACCTTCAACATGTCAAACTTTCGAGAGCTGGCTGGGATTGGGTATTTGAGCGCATGCTTGGTGTCGAAGTTCTCACGCGTTTTGTGTGCGAGGCCAACGGATATGCGAAATGTAACGGTCGGTACTTCATACCCCGTGGAGAACTCATGGATATCATGGGCGAGTTTCTGGATGTGCGGAGTATGCATTGGAGAGACTTTGTGGCGCTGGGAGAGTTTCAGCGAAGGATTAATGAGATACGTGTTCGGCAGGGGTTGGGGTTGTTGGGAATGAGTGAAGAGTTCATGCGGCTGAACGAAGTGTCCTTGGAAGAGTGGGACATGAAGAGTGGGACATGAAGAGTGGACCTGGATAACGAACACCGTCGCCGAGGCAGTCGCGAGGTTGAGAGCATGCAGCGACGAGTACTTGCGTAGGGAGATAGCCGAGGACAGGCTTTGCTGGATCTGAGTTCTAATGGCTGAATCATTTTCGAGAGCTGGGATCGTAAATGCACTCCGGTGCCTATCTCGCTTGCAGCGCTCGTAAGCATTAATGAATTGAATAAAAATGAATAAAGCTGCATAAGCATGCATAAGCGTGAATCAGACAATAGTTGATTCTTCACTTT